>CABHPH010129766.1:0-26158 GCA_902168325.1 Peromyscus nudipes | reverse complement strand
AGGTGATAGTGGGGTCAGGAGTCCCAAAAGCATGCCACAGAACTAAATAACGTAGGCTCATAGTGACTCAGAGCCTGAACCACCAACCAGGAAGCATCATGGGACTGACCTAGGCTGTCCGCATATATTTTACAGTTGTATAACTTGGTCTTCTTGTGAGACTTCTAACAGTGGGAGCAAGGCTTGTCTCTATTGCCTACTTTTGGGACCCATTCCTCCTACTGAATTGCTGCACCCAGCCTTAATAGAAGAGGTCATGCCTAGTCTTACCACAACTTGATATGACATGGCAGGCAGATATCCATAGGAGGCCTGCACGTTTCTGAAGAGAAGAAAGAGAAGGAAGAATGGATGTGGATCAGGAAGAGTGGAGGTGGGTGGAGGGTTGAGAGGAGAGGATGGAGGGGAAATTTTGGTTAGGATGTAAAAACAAAAATAAACAAATAAATAAAAACATTCTTTCCAAAAGAAGGGAGAATATTGATGTTTATCATATTTAACTTTGAGATACTAAAAAATGTCCCTCAAGGGACATTGCCACTTATTCTAACTTTTTATTGTGTTTGTAGTTGTACAGGGATAGTTAAATCATGCTAGGCATAATTTTGAGCTGGTCTAATACATAATGTGTTTGCCTTGTACTTGGAATAATTATATCTTGTTTAGGCATTATTATGACCTGGTAATTGTTTTCCATTTAGAAATTAATTATGATATAAAAACATATAACTGTGTGTCAAGTTGACATGGGGTGAAGTTGTGATAGCTATTTTTAGTTGTCAATTTTATTACATTTCAAATTAACTAAGACCCAAAAATGGAGGGGCACACCTGTGAGGTATTTTCGCTTAATTTGAAGAGAGAAGATCCACATAGAATCCAGCTCTTTGTGGTTGGAAGACATTAATCTGGATGTTAATGAGGAAAGAAACACCTTTAACTCAGATGTTTTGAGCCCCAAAAACCTCAACTGCATTCTGAGCCAGGCCTTGTGCTGGAAGCCCATATACAGAAATGGAGGAAGGGAGCTTTTACTCTTTAGCTGCTTGCTCTCACCTTGCTAGCAAGTCCATTCCTTCACTGGCATTGGAGCCAACTACTTTGGGATTCCAGACTATACTACTGATGGGCTGAGACATCAAGCATAGTGGACTGTGCAACTACTGGATTCTTGGACTTTGTCATCATAGCCAGCCAAGGTTCAATTAGCTGGACCACAGCCTCTAAGTCATTCTAAAAAACAGCCTTCTGTATATATAGAAATGCATTCTATAAGTTGTTACCCATAGAACCCTGACCAATGCACCAGACAGGAGTAAAACTTTTAGAATAGTTTGGTCCTCACAACAGCATTATGTCAGTTATGAATTGAACAGAATCACTGGGCAAGAAAGTAAAATAACACAAGTCTGAAATTTCTCAAATGGAACACACAGTAATCTATTTAAATGAGTAATTATATGATATGGAGAGATTCTAGCTTAAAGTGAGGAATGAAAAACCAGATGTCTTAGCTTCTGTGGGCCAAGACCTGGCAACACACACACACACACACACACACATACACACACACACACACCCGCCCACATTAAGATCAGAAGACAGTAGGTACTTTTTGCCCTTGATAGTGATAGTTCCAGCCTGGAGGCACATGGAATTACTTCCTTTACACATCAAATCTCTGCCTCACTCTCAGTCTCAGAAGTCAGATCTATCCCAGAGTAGCTTCACCAGAGTAAATCAGTCATCTTGAAGAATTTTCTCAATATAATCGAGATCTGCTGTGGTAAAAGAGAAGCTTCAACCACTTCTCTCCTTTTTTCGTTTTGCCCAGAATCACTCTACACCAGAGACATGTGGCCCTGACGCAAGCTCTATCCACTCCCTCTAGTCATGAGGTGCCTCCCAACATTGCTTATCTGGACCATGAAGAGGGATTCCTCATCCCACCTCCACCCCCAGGAGGGTCTATTCAATTCTGCATTACATCAGACAGGCTTAATAGGTGTTGTCAACCTAGAAGAGATCTAGCAAATCTGTTCCAATCTGACAGTCAGTGAGACTGGGGCAGGATCCTGAATCTATGAGAGCCCTGAATGGATGTGTGGAAGCCTAAGACAATTAGCATACCTGTCCCTACAGATTCCATGAAACTTCAGTCTTTGGTTGGGAGTGATCCAATCCACCTAATACAGCACACATGACTGGGAAGACAAGGGTCAATTGCAGGGACTGTGGAGATGGCTCATCCATTAAGAGCATTTATTGCTGTCTCAGAAGATCCACATGACAGCTAACAAACCTCTTTAACTTAAATTCCAGGAGGACTCTGCCCTCACCTGGCCTCTATGAGAATTGCATATATGTGGTGGTAAAACACCCCTGAGTATAAAGGAAACACCACAAAATATCCCAACATGTCTTGCAGGAAATTTTCTCTACTGATCTGTTATCACTCATGTTATATTTCAAGAAATACAGAGGCATATTGCTTTTCATTTCCTGATTTCTTTTATACAATTTTAATGAACATTCTAATTTCCTGAGAGGCCTAGAGCAATATATTTTTATTTCCCTTAATTTGGTCTACACGATGATTTTGTGAACATGTGTGTACAGTGTACCACATTTTACTGGTGGCTAAATATATAACCTCAAAGATACAATATTGTGGAATGACTCATCCCTAATGGGCTGAGGGCCAGACCACCCAAACAAGTAAAAAAGATACTTTGTGAGAGCCAGCCTGGGTCTGTCTAATGGTCTTAGCAACAGCAGCTGAAACATGATCTGGAGATGACTTGGACCAATGTGAGGCAGCCATGTCACACCAGCAGATGCATATTCATCAGACCCTCCCCCAGGGTGGGGTGGAGGGTATATAAGGCTTGCCTCTTCCTGAATAAACCCAGCTTGTTGTTTTGACATTCTCCGGGAGTCTGTGTGGTTGACTCTGCACCTACTTGGCCCCCACCCCCAAAGGGAACAACAGCAAGGACCCTGCTACAAATATGTCTAGTTTTTCTCTTATGTAGTTGGTATCCATGGAGTAGGCTATGCTGTCCACATCCACGGTGCCATCCCCCTGTGTAGCCCTGAAACCCATGAATGGAAAATCCTTGTGCAGCCAGAGCCTCCTGGAACTTACTGAGATACATCCAAGCCTGTGAGTTCTGGGTTTACAGGAGTGTGAAACCTTATCTGACTAAAGAAGAATCTCAGAGTGAAAAGTTTGAAATTATATTTTATTCATAAAATACATTCATTTTACTCAATGGGGGCTTTCAAAACAGTATAATTATATACAGTGTATAGCCTTAGTAAACTATTAAAACAATGACAAGAATAAAAGTAATAACAAACGTTAACAAAACCTTAAATGAAAATGAAGAAAAACAAAAACCAAAGCATAAATATCCCAAGATATAAAACAAAAATATTAAGGAAATTACAGTTTTCTTTGTAATTTCATTATGGAAGAGCAAAAGAGGTGAGGAACTGGCATATTCTCTGTAGTGAATTATCTTCAGCAACATTTGCCCATGACATGGCGTCAGCTTCAGCACTGCACTAGAGAGACTCTTGTGCTTTTGGTGTGTTCTGTCTGGATGGCAGTGTGACATTAACACAGTCTTCCTTGTCAGATTTCCCATCACATATGGAGTCAGGGTTCTTAGTAATTTGTCTTGTGTTCTCTGTATCTTAGACTTATTTCTGACACAAACTTTTCTCTGGGGATAGTGAGCCAATAGATGTGGATCAGATTGTCGCTGGATCACCTGATGGTAGGTTGATATTTGCCTCACTAGTGAGTTCACAGCTGAAAAGAGGTGGCATTTTCTCAGGAGGCCTTGAACCTGGAGTGTAGAATGTCATGCCTTCAAGGTGTTTCTGGCTTCTTCCAGCCTTCTCAGTCTTCTTAACAGGTGCTTTCAGGGAAAATCAGTAATGAAATAAATATGATTTAGAAACAGTTTTGCTAAGCCACTGGCATGAACAATCAGGGCATATTCATCCCTAGTAAACAAAAGTTAAGGAAGGAAACACATCCCATGAACACCCTGGCTGCTGGGCATGGGGCTCAATGGTGGCTGACTTGCCTGAGACATAGTGTTTCTGCTTCAGCAGCTCAATCAGCAGGAGGCTCTCATCCTGGTCTGTGGTCTGCTCCAGTTTCTGCTGGAGGTTTTCAAACATAGGGGAGGAAAGCAGCTGGGACACAAGCCTGGTGGAGACCTGATATGTCAGCTTTTGAGCCCCCACCAGATCTACTCAGCTAGATAATTGAGCATTACCTTTCAGCTGAGTTTATTCCCTGTTTCCCCAAGGGAAAAGGGTCAGAGAGGTCCTGGGCAGGATTTTTTTCTCAACTTTTAAAAACTGCTAGAAGTTGAACTGGAAAATACACATTGTGCTGGATTAGAAAAAACAGCATATTTCTCCAACAGTCCAAAGACATCGTTTTGGAGAAATATCAGTATGACAAGGTCTGAGGCACAGGTCAGGAATGATGTAGCTGGCCTTGATTAGATACCAGGTGAATGTGAACCTCCTGGAAAACTCTATGCCTGCCCTCTAGTGGAGACAACGCAGCAATGCAGAGAAGGCTCTGATTATTCCTACAGCTCAGAACCCTGCATGGGATTAACTCGTCAACTCCTACTCTGTTTATGACCAGAGTAAATCTTCTCATGAGAAACTGATAAACACTGCAGAGAGCCAGCAATCAGCAGTAGGCTGCTGTATGCAAATCTGCCAAAGGGTAGAAACTTATCTCTAAACATAACGTTCATGATGGAAAATAAAGTTGCAGGAGGACACACTTTCCTTCATGGTTGATGATCCCCTCTAGGTTTCTGGCTATCATGGGAATATTTGTGGGGAGATCTAATGTTAGATTTGAGATACTCAGAGCATACTAGAGGACTCAGAAGGGAAGAAGGGGACACAATCCCCATGAGACCAAGGAGAAACCACATTGCTTCCAGGACATAAGTTCCTGTTGACTGAGTCAGCAATGACACTCTGAGGTGTTCTTTCCCTGGCTGTGGCTGTAAGCTTTGCCAATCGAACAGAAACTCAAAGAGGACAGAGATCCAGGTATAGTGGACCCACTTGGATCCACCTGCTTCTGGAAGCCTAGCTTCCTAACTCATATTGGACACAGTGAAGTGATGCTGCAGCTTTACTGCCAAGTCCGTTTGCCAGGTGAGCAGCTCCTTCTGCTTTAGCAGAGACTGAAGATTTTCCTCAAGTCTTTGATGTTCCTGTTCATTAGAAGATTGTGTTTTTAGGAGAGGGTTTCCTGTACTCCTGTACATATAGACACATGCACACACAAACACACACACACACACACACACACACTTGAACACACATATGTACATGGATGCACACATACAAGCACACACATTGCATACATGTTTAGTTTCCGAGAAAACACTGATGTAATATGAGATCACCGGGGATACTATGTAGAAGAAAGCGATCTTTCATTAACCCACAGCTTCTGTACTCATATTCCAGTCTAGAGGCAGGAAAACACAGGATGCTCTGAACACATGGATGTGGAGAAGATTGTGTGCTTTTACTCTGTTTTGATAATTTTTCATTTTATTTTTACATATATGTGCAGGTGTTTCCTGCCTGTGTGTCTGTATAACATATGCATGTCTGGTGATCTGGGAGAAGAATTCAGTATGCAGATAAGTCAATGTAGTGCTTGCCTTGTAAACCTGTGAACCCCAGGGATCCTTTACCAGTAATCCAAGCTCTCCTGGCAAGTTCTCCAGTCTGTGCACTGAAGGCTTAGTTCCCCAGCACAGGACCACTGGATGGCAATGTACCAGCCCCTTGCTCTCTAAATGATTCCCAGTGCCTCCAGGGAGGGCAGCTTCCTCCTAAAGAAGCTCTCTAAATCACAGGTTGCCTCAATTTAGGCCCAAAGGAACATGCTCAGAAACTAGAAAATCTCTAAAACCAGGAGTCTATATTAACTTTTCCTCTAAGTCAGATGACTGTGTCAGAGATTTCTTTGAGTAACAGAAGGTTGACTAACTCAGCGAAAGGATTGCATGTATTATTCCATGTTTAACTATATTCCATGGACCACATTGTATGTTTGTACACATCAATGCTCCGCATCTGAATAGTTTCTAGTTCTGAAGATTCCTGCAGTAAGCCTGTTGACCTCTATTCTCTGTGGTCATCTACTTTCCATTCTGGAAACAATGGTCCACTTGGAGTCTTCAGTTCAACATTTTGAATAATTTTAAAGAGCTTCTCACACTCCTACCAATATCTGATAGTTCTCATTTCTCCCAACCTTCCATCAGGTCGATTTTCACTCAGTATGAAGGAGTTTGGAATAAAAGCAGTTTCTGAGTGCTGCAGACACAACATGGAGTGGGTGCTTTAGAGTATAAGGAGTCTAAGGGGTGCACTGAGACAGCCTCTCCTCACACCTCAGCATAGCTGTGGGACTTCTGCTGGGCTGAGATGCAGTCACAAGCACCTCTGCAGTTCAGAATTTCTCAGAGAATAAAATCCATGCCAAGCTCCATGGTCAAGGTTAGCTGAACCAAGGTAAGGCAAAGGTGAAAGGAAAATGGCGGCAGGCGATGAGGAGAAGAACAAAACAGGATGCAGGGAAGTCGTCAGTGGTCAGCCACCATTCCCCCAGAGCAGAGAAGGACACAAACCCTCAGGCAGCCTTTCCTGCCCCTCAGTAGCCTCTTTCTCACCTTCATGGACCCTCTTACTTTTTTATTCTCAAGAGGATTTCTTTGCAGATAAATAATTCTGCCTCTACAAATACCTGAAAAATTTTACCTTGCATCAGTTTTCTGTCTTTTGTTGTAGTTAGCTATGTGGACATGCAGAATGATGGTCCACACCATCTGTTCTTTGACTGATGCAAAGTGGTACTAACCAGATTAGGCACAGTACTTTCTCATTGAAATCTGTCTCCCATCATTCTTAAAGATGTTCCATTGTTCCGTGAGTGAGTGAACATGCACATAGATGCTCAAACACATATTCTCATACCCACAAAGATACACATAAGACAACACACAAATACACACATACCTTTCTTGAACCCAGAAGGGCAAGGGAGGAGGCTAGAATGTTGCAACTCTTTTTCTACTACAGGGAGAGGTAGTGGGTCCTCCCCGCTGTCTACAAGCCTCTTAGACACAGCCAGGCTTTTCTGCTCTGGCCTGAACTTATTTCCCCTCCTAGGACAGTTTTTATCACAGACTCACTGATTGTACAGATAAGTAACAACCTCTGCACAACTGAGTTTGGCCACACAAGACCAAGTGCCCATGAAAGAGGGCAGGATATGAAGCCTCCTGATAGATCCAAGATGACCAATCATAGTCTCCTCACCAAACCTACTCAGATTCTGACCCAGAAGACATTGACAGCACTTGAGAATAGAAGTCACCATTGTCATTACCCAACAACTTTTGACTGGATTACAGTGCATATTATATGAAAACAGCCCCAGGTCAGACAGTAAGAGGCTCCTTAGGTCACCCACAGCACTTTCCTGAAATGCAGCACTCTATACAACTGTGAGGAGGAGTCTTTCCTAAGACACAGCCATAAATATGATAGAGTGAGCATCAAAATGTCAGGTTCCATGTTGTGTAGCCAGTAAGATAAACCAGACAATTGGTGGGATGTTACCTCTATGCCATGAAAGAAAAGAAGTCTACATTGAATTTTAAAATAGCTCCATTGATTTTTGTTATTTATTACAAAATGCATTAGTTCCAAAGCAATAAAAAAGTGCAAAAATTAAGAGAAACCAGCAAGTCAGTTCACTTTCTGACCAAATGAATCATTTAACAATGAGATGAGACAGAAAAAGATAGAAAGCTCTTGTGTGAGGAGACAGGTTATCCAAAGATCCGAGGCTATCCAACTTAGCCAGAAGAGAAATTTTTAGGTTCAGTGAGAGACCCAGGATGAAGGGAATAAGGGAGAAAGCAACAAAGGACACTTGGTGTCATCATCTGGCCTTCCAACTAACCCACAAATGTAAGCATCCTCAGGCATGCATATACCACACACAACATACACACACACACACACACACACACACATACACACACACACACACACACCACTGTTATCTTAAGTGAACAGAACGCAATGAAGAGGTGAGCACAGTGAATGAGCATGATCTTACCAGTTGAATTGAGACTTGTCACACTAGCTGTTTCAAGTGAGACTCACAGTTCTGCTTTACATCATTTTGAGACTAAACATGCCTGGGGAAACATCCTGTGCTTCTGCAGGTTATGTTGGTGCAGTTGGAGAAATTATTCTCTGAAAATCTCAAATCTGCCACCCTGACTCCTGTCTGTCATAAGCCCTTGCCACATCCCTGATCATCCAGTGAGGTTCTGAGTGTAAGATCCAGGATGGGAGAACTTGCCAATGCCACTCAGAGCAAACAGTGCTGACAAGCTGTTACTTAAGTTTCTGTCAGTGGGAGCGAAGAGCTTGGCCTGGTAAAGAGAACATCATGGCAGTCTGGGAACAAGAGGATAAAATACTATATGACACCCAAAAAGATGTCCACAAGACCCAGTCATTTGGCTTTTGTAGGGGCCATTCCTCTTTCCATTCTGTTTCTGCCTCTGATCTCATATGACCCCTGCCAAGCAAAGGAGACCCAGACCCTTGACCTCACTCACTCAGATCTCTGTGCTACTCCCCAAGTGGCTCCCATCATAACATGGCTCCTACCATACTGACATGTAGGTGAGTGATATATGTGATTTACCCGTCTCCCTCAATGGACTGCAGCTTCTAGCAGAGCAGTAGGGTTTCCTCGGCAGTCATGCAGTGCCTTCCAAGAGGCTAACTCCCCAGAAAGACTTGTGAATGATCACAGAAATGAACTATTGGATGGGAAGGGTCAGGTGGATAAGTGAGTAGATGGTTACATGGGTGTGTGTATATGTATGTGTATGGTTAGACAGGTGGTCAGCAAGGCCCTGCTGCTTCAACCTACCTGCTGCTGCTTTGTCCAGAGGTCATAGATCTTCTCATGGGCCTCCTCACAGAGCCTCCTCGCCTCCTCACAGGACTCTTGTAGTAAAATCTGCTCCCCCTGCAGCTTTCTGTTGTCCTCTTTCAACATGCTCACTTTTTCCTTCAGCTGAGTCCATTCCCTCAGGAGCTGACTGTAGTGGGTGCTGAAATATCACCAAAAATGATGAGCACCACCTCCATCTCTGACTCCTGCTTCCTAATACCATGATTCCTGCAAGATCCCTTGTCCCCATTTCCAACAGCCCTGGGCTGGAACCCATATTAGCCATGGCAGCATCACTCAGGTGCAGGCCAAAGCCAGAGAATAGCCTAATTCCAGAAAAATTCAAACAACTTCTGAAGACCCTGACTGCAAAAAGGATCCATGTACCTCTGAAAACTAGATCCCCCACTTCCCACACACACACGCTGGTTGTTAACTGCTCACAGTATTGGCAAAACATGGACAGGTAGAGGGAATCCATGCTCTGAGGGGGACAGAAGACCCAACAGGAATATATTCCATCCATGTTTCCCATAGAAACCAGCTCTGTAAGCTCCTGCCAGAGCCGCAGAAACCATTCATGGTGCAAACCATGTTTTCTGTCTAGAAGCTCCAGACTTTGACAGGAAAATGTTGGGAGGGGCTCTCAGACTCTTCACTCTTCAGAGAACTCAGTTTAGGAGGCACAAGTTCAAGAGCTTTAAGACAGGCTGCTTGCTAAGAGGTAAACAGACTAGATCCACAGCCCAACTTTGTTCAAAGGTGAAAAAGGGAAGAAACTGATGTGGGATATCTTTCTGTATGCTATGAATATGTGTTGCTCCCATTGGTTAATAAATAAGCTGCTTTAGCCTATGGCAAGGCAGCATGGAGAAAGGCAGAAAAGTCCAGAGGAGACAGAGAAGAATGGCAGAGGTGGAGGAGATGCCAGCTGCCACCCAAGGAGAAACATGCCAGCAGCCTGGCCATGCAGCAGCCATGTGGGGAAACATAGCTTAATAGAAATGGGTTAATTTAAGATGGTAGAGCTAGGTAGCAAGAAACTCAAGACATTAGCCATAGAGTTTGTAAGTAATATAAGCCTCTGTGTGTATCTTTGGGACCATTTGCCTGCAGGAGTTGGGGGGACACATTCCTCCTGACAGCTGCTTCAGGCAGAACTGGAAAAACTTCAGACTACCAGAAGCAATCCTTACTAATTTTTGGAGTCCCATCTAAATTAGGCACTCATCGGTAGGAGTTGGTCTGCTCACTCAGCTCCTTGCCCTTGTACCAGGCCTCACAAATCTCCTTGGGGAATTTCTTCACATCTGACAACTCCTTCTTATGCTGTGTTCTCAGCATCTCAAGCTCAGAATTCAGCCTGTGGTAGGACATGGCCCGAGTAGAAATGAACCCCATGAATACAGGCCTCAGAAACCACATGAATTAAGGTTTGTTTTGTACTACCCTAGCCCACTGGGTATCACGCCGTGAATTCTATGTACTGGACCTCCTGATGTACATTAGATTTTCCTCACTGTCCCACTGCCAGGAAAGGCTGGGTGTCAATAGGAAAGGAGACAGAGCTACACGAGCTCCCTCAGTAGGCTTGGAGGGGTAGACTAGCTCTCTAAGAAGGTCGTGGAGTCTGTGCTTCAGATCCAGGTCTATCTGAAATCTGAGATGACATTCCCACTGTCTAAAGAACAGAGATTCTTTCTCTTTACAAGGATACCCAGAAGTCATAATCAGTATTGCCATGGAGGAGGCATTACATGAGGATGGCTGTATAAACTCCCATACACAGTTAGGATGTCACAGAAATGCAGGTAGGGGGCATTGTCTCATAGTGTAAGGAACAAGCTGAGAGGAGCAGAGATGAATTCCAGGCCTTCTGGTCACACACAGATGGACAGAGTAGGACCACCAGGCCCTTCAAGCTGCTCCCATAGCAAAAAGCAGAAATAAATATCTAGTGAAATGTAAACACTCAATTCAGAGCACCGAGCATCTCCTAAAAGCCAATGCCTGTGAAGGCCTCTTGAAATGCATGTTGTGATCTTACACCCTACTGCCCTTCTCTGTAGACTGTGATTCAGGCCACAGGCTCTGGTTTTCATTTGGAGAAATCAGAACAGCCTATGTCCTATCTCACTCATATAGGCTACAGTTCTGCCTCTCAGATGCACTCAGGACACAGTAGGGTCAAGATAGTCCCCAGAGAAGAGGGCATGATGAATACCTGTTGTTCAACTCATTGTTGTTATAAAGCGTCAGGAGTTCCAGCAGTTCATTCCTCTCATTGGTCATCATCTGTAGCTGAAGGGTCAGTTTATCCACCTGTTTCAGCTGCTGCTCCTGCTCAGTGAGGAAGAAGGGTGTGGATGATGCCTTCCTAGTAGTCCCTGTAGGTACATAAACACAAGAGAATTTGTAGAGATGAATGGAATAGGGCCAAGAGAGATCATGTGGAGTCCCAAGAGGAGGCCTGAGGAAGAGGAAATGCATGGCACCCAGTGAAGCCCCAAAAATCAGAGTAGATATCCTTAAACAGGGGACCATAAGCCATGTGTCTGTCTTCAATCTCAAAGGCTAGATATATGCTTCAGGCCCTACTGCAGCCCCACTGTCCCTGAAAAGCAGAAGCAAGGCCAGCCATGTTGGTTTAGAATTGTCACCAGATACCTGATGTGATGCAAAAAATTCCTGGACTACCTGGTGCTTTGCATCTCCCAGTCCTGATAACCTGTGTGCAGGACTAAAGGTAACTGAATGTCTCAGACCTTGGTATATGCATGGAAAGTTTCCCTTCCTCATATTTATGTCAGATATCCATGAGATCTATCAAAATCCACTGAGAATAAAGTGCAGCAACATCCTACCCTGATACCTCATTAGTGGTTCTGGGCCTCCTTTAGCATTCTTTGCCAATCATAATGAACTGAAAAAGGTCCGAGCACAGCAGCTGCATCCCTGACCCTCTGTCAAGTAACCATCAGCAATCCTCCACTTTGGATCTGCTCTTTATGAACCCAGATAAGTTGCACAGGCCATGGCTTCAGATGATCACAGCTACTGAACCCATTAAAGGGAAGGACCAATTCTGGCATTAACTGCTGCTTAGAAAACCAGGGCTTCCTCTGCCAATCAGTGTGCTCAGTCTTGCCGACATGTCGATTGGTGAACCCGTAAGCACTCAATGAATGCCTCAAGGGCAGTTGGCATTGCCACAACACTGGTGATTTCACAAAAGATGCCAATGACTCTCCAGGATACAATAGAATTTCCAGAGAAGGGACTGTTAGGGTCACTGCTAATGTCATCACCTATCTGATAACAAACTCTTCTCCAATTCACCAAAAGCCAAGCTGCCCTTTCCAGGAGCCTTCATGAGACACAGGGGAAGGCCTTCAGCACCTCCTCCTTCCAATCCAGAGATCTCTCTGATTCATTAGAATCTAGTTCATTCTAATTCAATAGTTCATCATGTGTGGAGGGCAAGACTCAATTTCCAAACAATGTCCAGGAATGGCTCTTCTGATCCTGAAGATTGCTACCAAATAAGATGAGAAATAAAGGATGCTAAGAAATTAGCTCAGGATAATGGGGAAGGAAGATCAGTTCCACAAGGTGAACAAGCACATTAGAGAAGATCCACGGGGCAGTTGCAATGTATGGGGATGGTGGAGGATTATGTGGGTCCTGTCAGAACAATGATAAGTCACATAGGTAATGATGAAACTTTTACCAAAAGCTTCAGCAGAATACATTCCGTCCATCATGATGTTATCAAAGTTGTTAACAACCATTGAAAGGTGTGACTGAAAATACCTAAGGACTGGGCTTCCACAGGTGAGCCCTCTGACACCAAGAATAAATACTTACAGGAAGAGTGATGTCCCAGTCCTGCACTCAAGATAGAGGAAAGATGACTGGCTAGTGAGAGGGCAGGAACTCAGAAACCTTAGGGTCACTGACATGCAGCAATACTTGGTGGCTCTTCCCCTGCTAGTGGTTATTATTTAAAATGTGAGAACCTCTAGCTCTGGCCAGGGGACTTTACTCTCCTTGTTATTAGTGACACATACCAAAAGACATCCAGTGTGGGTGAAGTGCAGGGCTGGTACAGAAACCTCTTTAGTCCCTCTGTGCTTCCTTCCCACCCAGAGTGAAAGCAGAGGGCCCTCAACAGAGCAGCTACAGCCTTGACCATCTCTGGCTCTCTGCCAAACTAACCTTGAAAATCCCCAACTTTGTTCTGCTCTTGAAGAACTCAGAGGACCAGGATAGGCCCATTGCTTCTCAGAAACTCTCACCTCCTTAGCCCCACTCCTGGAAGGATCAGCTGAAGCCTTCCTCCTTCAGAAAGCTCCCCATCCCTTTCCCAGGACTCACTGTACTTTCCCGAGAACCATTTATTTCTTGATGTGTGACATGGAGACTGAAGGCCGTCTTCCTTCTGCCTCCCTTTGGTCTCCCTGTGCTCGCCATCCTGTCTCCCAAGAATCCTGTTCAGTCTAGTCAGCATATCTGTAAGTGAAACACGAGACACTGCACAAATGCCCCAATGACAGTTGGTGTTGCCACAACACTGGTGACATTACATGGAATGCCAGGGCTCTCCAGGATACAGTAGAATGTTCATGTGCTGATGTCACCTGGTATAGCTATTTCATCCCGTCTACATACCTCACCCAAAAGTGACTTGAAATCAAGGTGCTCTTTCCATCAGTCTCTGGGGTAACAATGGAAGCCTTTAGTTATAGTCCTTCTTCCAAAGCCAGAAATCTAGCCCTCTGATTCATTAGAAATTTTATCTAAGTGAAGTTGAAAGCTCACTTTGCATGCACTGTCCAGGGTTGGATTTTCCTTCCTTAAGATTCATAATAATTTGAGAAAGAAAGGGTGCTTAGAAATGAGGTCAGGACAATGGGGAGTAGTAGGGATGAGACCTCTGAAGTGAACAATCACCCAGGGAAGATCCAGACTTGTAGAGATTAGTGGGCTCAAAGAAAAGTTACATAGTTATGAAGATTCCCCCAGAGTGTCAGTAGAGCTCATTCAAGCTATGAGGTTGTTAGTGAAGATGTGACTAGCTCTGGACAGGTCTGGTTGGAGCCACTGAGGTTAGCTCTCAGATATTGAAAGAAAGCAATTCATGGAAAGAGTATGATGACCCAATCCTTGAAATCATAGACTGAGGAAAATGTAGTGGCAAGTCAGAGTTCAGTGTTGGGTATGGAGAGGCATCATGAGTGAAAGTTAAACACACACACACACACACACACACACACACACAAACCAGGCATACAATCATGGAGTAGAACATGATGTAGATCACTGCTATGGTGCATCAACCAGTAAACAAAAGCCAAATGCCTAGTTTTCGAGCCACCTGTTCCAATTCACATGCTCTTGAAGAGGTGGCACTGCTGGCTTTGTGTACAAGATCCATTAGGAGGACATGAGAAGGGCAGGCAAGGGGAGAGACTCAAGAGTTGTTGCATCATACAGCTTTGTTAAATCCAAACCTCACATTTCTTATCGTGACATTGCTATAAAGAGAAGCCAGGTCATGGTCAGCATGGAATGCATGTTCTCCAACCAAATCTCTGGACCTAAGCATGATCCTTGCAACCTAGGACTGATGAAATTTTGGGTAATCTGTGTCATTTCAGATTATGAAGCTTTAAGCAAATAAATGTGATTGTCAACTTTATTCTAAATAGATTCTTGTGAAGACCAAAAATTTGAGGACATACTGGAATTTAGGAGCAAGGCATGTCCCCTAAACTGATATAAAAACTATTTTAAGAACATAGATGACAATATTGGGGGTAAAGAAATCAGAGGAGAGAGGTGGGATTGAGAGAGGGGAGAGATTCTCAGAGAGTGTGATTGCTCACATGAATCCAGAGATGAGGCAGTAGAACTAGATGAAAAAGTATAGAGGATTGCCTGCAAATCCCAGTAATTAGAAAGAGGCCTGGAGTCAGCTGTATAGTTGAGACCTCAGACAGCTTGGTCTTTCTAACAAACAATTGTGAAACATCACACTTCCATGAACAGACACCCTGCCCAGGATATATAGTTATTCACCCAGCAAAGACAGAAACCCCTTCTGCATGGTCCTGCCTCTTATCTCACTGATGCCCCATCCACAGGAGGATTCATGGTTTTCCAAATGCCCTGAGATCAAGCTGACAGGGGACAGCACCTGCCTTCCACAAGGTTCATCTCAGCCCACTCTTGGTAGTTGGATCATGTTCAGGAAATGAACTGGAGGATAAGACTTTGCCTAGCCGGTTGTCAAAGTTCAGGCTTGAGACTCTCCCTCTGAGAATGTCAACTTTCCTGTTGTCTAAAGGAAGGGGAGTGTCTCAGGGGTCTGCTGGTTACTTCTCCTTTTCACATGCTTCAGGTGACCCAAGGGACAGCCTCCTCAAGCTTATTCACAGCTCCTCAGGACACAGCCTGGCTTCTGACTCCCCAAATCTGGCCTCAGAAGCCATGAGAATGGTGGCACAGTTCCACATGACTTTTTTGAGACACAGGCTCTCCTGGAACTTGCACTGCAGTCTATCTTCAATTCTCCTCATTCCCCAATTTGTTGAGATCATGGCATGCACCACTATGCCCAGATCCTTTTTTTCTATTTCTAAATGTTCAAACATCCAGAAAGATCCAAACTCTAAAATGATTGTGTTCCCATAGCTTTCCCACAGGGGATTCTTGACCTTTGTAAATCCAGGAGCCAGTGTTGTTTGAGTGGCTACTTCATTCCCAGCCTGAGGCCCAGATCTACAAAAGCAGGCTGTGTGAGATGGAGTGTCCCATGATGTGATGTCACTGGGGGAGTTAACACACAGCTGAGCTGACTCAGGCTGCATTTTAAGGCTGGTAAAAGTGACTTTGAGCCTGACACTAGGGGCCTGATAACCCCACCATCCCCTGGTCCTTAGATGGCTCTTACCTTAAGGCCTTAATCTGACCTTTCCTCCTAGTCTGTAAGTCCACTTCCTTCAGTGCAGATGGGGATGCCTAGTCACACTGAAGCAGGAAAATTGGGAGCCTAAGACCAGTTTGGGCTCTATAAGGAGATGCTGTTTGGTTTTTTGCTTTGTTTTATTTATGAAAAAGTTTTTTATTCAATTTTACATACCAGTTCCAGGTTTCCCTTCCTCCACTTTTCTCATACCTCTCACTCCCCATCCCACCTCCAATCCACTCTTCAGAGAGGGTGGGGCCTCCCTTGGGTAGTCAACAATGTCTGGCATACTAAATTGAGGCAGGACCAAGCCGCTCCCCTCTGTGTCAATGGTGAGCAAGATATCCTACTATAGGAAATGTGTTCCAAAAAGCCATTCCATGCACCTGGGATAAGTCCTGGTTCCACTGTCAGGGCCTGCCCAAACAAATCTAGCCACATATCTGTCACCCACAGTCTGAGGACCTAGTTTGGTCCTGTGCTTGTTCCAGCCAGAGTCCAAGATTTTCCATCTTGGATAAGCTATCTCTGTGGTTTTCCCCGTCATGATCTTGACCTTACTTGCTCCTGTGGTTCCTCCTGCCACTCTTCAACTGGAATCTAGGAGCTCAGGCCAGTGTTGGTTGTGGATCACTGCATCTGCTTCCATCAGTTACTGGATGCACGTTCTATTTTGACAATTAGGGTAGTCCCTAATGTAATTATAGGGAAGGTATGTTCAGGCACCCTCTCCATTATTGCTTGAAGTCTTAGCTGTGTTCATCCCTGTGGATTACTGGGGATTTCCCTAGCACCATGTTTCTCCCAAACAACCTAATGGTTCCCTCTATCAAGGCATCTGTTTCATTACTCTCTCTCTGTATCCCTCCCTCCACTGGGGCATCTCATTCTCTCCTGTTCCCATCTCCCAGCCCCCCACTTCTACCCTCTCCCACTTTACCAAGAAGATCTTAAGTATTCTTCCTTTCTGGGGCTCCTCATGTGTGTCCCTCTTAGGATTCTCCTTTTTGCCTAGCTTCTCTGGGTTTGTGGATAGTAGCCAACTTACATTTTGCTTTGCATCTAATATCCATTTAAGAGTGAGCACATACCATGTTTGTCTTTCTGGGTCTGGGTTACCTCCCTCAGGATCTAGTTCCATCCATTTGTCTACAAATTTCATGGTGTCACCATTTTTTACCACTGAGTAATATTCCTTTGTGTAAAGGTACCACATTTTCTTTATCCATTCTTCCATTAAGAGCCATCTAGGTTGTTTCCAGGTTCTGGCTATTATGAATAATGCTGCTATAACCATAGTTGAGCAGTTGACTTTGTGGTATGATTGAGCATCTTTTGGGTATATGCCCAATAGTGGTAATATTGGGTCTTTAGGCTGGTTGATTTCCAAATTTCTGAGATACTGCCATAGTGATTCCAGAGTGGCTGTACAAGTTGGCACTCCACCAACAGTGGAGGCTTTTCCCCCTTGCTCCATATTCTCACCAACAGAAGCTGTCATTAATGGTTTTGATGCTATTTATTCTGACATATGTAAGATGGTATCTCAGTGTCATTTTGATTTGCATTTCCCTGATGGCTAAGGATTTAAAGCAATTCCTTAAATGTCTTTTGCCCATTTAATCTTCTTCTATTGTGAATTCTCTCTTTAGATCCGTAATACATTTTTTAAGTTGGATTATTTGGTATTTTGATGTCTAGTTTCTTGAGTTGTTTGTATATTTTGGAGATCAGCCCTCTGTCAGATGTGGGTTGGTGAAGATATTTTCCCATTCTGTTAGCTCTCATTTTTGTCTTGTTGACCCTGTCCTTTGCCTTACAGAAACTTCTCAGTTGCAGGAGGTCTCATTTCTTTATTGTTGCTCTCAGTGTCTGTGCTAATTCTCTTCTATCAGGTTTAGTGTAACTGGATTTATGTTGAGGTCTTTAATCCATTTGGACTTGAGTTGTGTGCATGGGCATAGGTAATGGATCAATTTACATTCTTGCATGTGTCAACCTACAGTTAGGCCAGCACCATTTGTCAAAGGCGCTTTCTTTTCTTCATTGTATAATTTTAGCTTCTTTGTCAAAAATCAGGTGTTCATATGTCTTTGGAATAGGCCCAGGTCTTTGTTTGGGGATCATCTTTAAGAATGATGGACACAGATTTAAATGAGAAAGTACTGTGCCTAATCTGGTTAGTGAAACTTTGCAGCAGTCAAAGAAGAGATGGACCTGCCCATCACTCTGCATGTCCACATAGTTAACTACAATGAAAGACAAAAAATTGATGCAAGCTAAACGTTTTTCAGGTATTTGTAGAGGCAGAATTATTTATCTGCAAAGCAATCCCTGGGAGAAAAACAAAGTAATGGGGTCGATGACGGTGAGAAAGAGGCTACTGAGAGGCAGGAAAGGCTGCCTGAGGGTTTGTGTCCTTCTCTGCTTAGGGGAATGGTGGCTGACCACTGATGACTTCCCTGCATCCTGTTTTGTTCTTCTCCTCATCACCTGCTGCCATTTTCCTTTCACCTTTGCCTTACCTTGGTTCAGCTAACCTTGACCATGGAGCTTGTTCTGGACTTTATTCCCTGAGGAATTCTGAAATGTAGAGGTGCTTGTGACTGCATCTCAGCCCAGTAGAAGTCCCACAGCTATGCTGAGGTGTGAGAAGAGGCTGTCTCAGTGCACCCCTTAGGTTCATCATACTCTAAAGCACCCACTCCATGTTGTGTCTGCAGCACTCAGAAACTGCTTTTATTCCAAACTTCTTCATACTGAGTGAAAATCGACCTGATGGAAGGTTGGGAGAAATGAGACCTATCATACATTCCTAGTAGTGTAAAATGGTGCAGCCCTGTAAGAAGCTATGTACAATTATTCAGAAAGTTGAACTGCAGACTCTGGATGGACCATTGATTCAGAATGTAAAGTAGGTGTCCACAGAGAATATTGGGGACAAAAAGGTTACAGCAGGACTCATCAGAACACCCCCAGGTAGAAACTATTCAGATGCCTTTCATTGATGAGGGAAAATGTACAACGTGGTCCATGGAATATTGTTAAGCATGGAATAATACATGCAATCATTTGGCTGTGAGTTAGTCAGCCTTCTGTCACTCAAAGAAATCACTGACACAATCATCTTACTTGGAGGAAAGGTTAATATACACTCCTGATTTTAGAGATTTTCTAGTTTTCTGACTATTTGCTTTGAGACTAAATTGAGGCAACCTGTGGTTTAGAAAGCTTCTTTAGGAGGAAGCTGCCCTCCTTGCAGGAACAGGGATTGTGTGAAAGAAAGGGTCTGGTGAGTGCCATACAGTGGTCCTGTGCTGGGGAACTAAGCCTTCAATGAACAGACTGAGAAACTTGCTAGGAGAGCTTGGATTACTGGTCAGGAACCCTGGGGTTCACCTGTCTGTGTAGAGGTTTACAAGCCAAGCACTACATTGACTGATCTGCCCACTGAGTTCTTCTCCCAGGTCGCCAGGCATGCATGTGTTATACAGACACACAGGCAGGCAGAACACCTTTACATATAAAATAAAAATAAAATGAAAAATTATCAAAACAGAGTAAAATTACACAATCTTCTCCACATCCTGGTGTTCAGAGCATCCTGTGTTTTCTTGCCTCTGGGCTGGAATTAGGGAGGAAAATGTGTGGGTTAATGAAGGGTCACTTTCTTCTCCATCGCATCCCAGGTGATCTTGTCTTACAAAAGTGTTATCTGGGAAACTGAACAAGGATGCAATGCAGTGTGCTTGTATGTGTGCATCCATGTGCATGTGTGTGTTCAAGTGTGTGTGTGTGTGTGTGTGTGTGCGCCTGCACGTCCACGTGTGTGTGTGTGTGTGTGTGTGTGTGTGTGTGCATGTGTCTGTATGTACAGGAGTGCTGGAAACCCTCTCCTAAAAACACACTCTTCTAATGAACAGGAACATCAAAGACTTGAGGAAAATCTTCAGTCCCTGCTGAAGAAGGAGCTGCTCACCTGGCAAAATAACTTGGCAGTAAAGCTGCAGCATCACTTCACTGTGTCCCAGATGAGGTAGGAGCCCAGGATTCCAGAAGCAGGTGTATCCAAGTGGGTCCATTGTACCTGGATATCTGTCCTCTTTGAGTTTCTGTTCAATTGGCAAAGCTTGCAGCCTCAGCCAGGAAGAGAACACCTCAATGTCATTGCTGGCTCAGTCAACAGGAACTTATGTCCAGGAAGCAATATGCTTTCTCCTTGATCCTATGGAGATTGTGTCCTCTTCTTCCATTTTGAGTCCTCTTGTATGATCTGAGTATCTCATCTCTTAGATTAGATCTCCCCAAAATATTCCCATGGTAGCCAGAAACCTAGAGGGGATCATCAACCATGAAGGAAAGTATGTCCTCCTGCAACTTTATTTTCCATCATGAACGTTACATTTAGAGATAAGTGTCTACCCTTTGGCAGATTTGCAACAGCAGCCTACTGCTGATTGCTGGCTCTCTGCAGTGTTTATCAGTTTCTCACAAGAAGATATAGGAGTTGACAAGTTAATCCCATGCAGGGTTCTGAGCTGTAGGAATAATCAGAGCCTTCTCTGCATTGCTGCGTTGTCTCCAATAGAGGGCAGGTATTGAGTTTTCCAGGTTTGCATTCACCTGGTATCTATTCAAGGCCAGCTACATCATTCCTGACCAGTGCCTCAGACCTTGTCATAATGTTATTTCTCCAAAACGATGTCTTTGGACTGCTGGAAAAATATGCTGTTTTTTCTAATCCAGCACAGTGTGTATTTTCTAGTTCAAGTCTAGTAGTTTTGGAAAGATGAGGAAAAAAATCCTGCCCAGTAGCTCTCTGACCCTTTTCCCTTGGGGAAGTACGGAATGAACCATGCATGATCCCCTCTAGGTTTCGGGCTACCATGGGAATATTTTGGGGAGATATAATCTAAGGTTAAGGGAATGTGACCATGTGGAATTTATAACTGAGATATGGCTGTTGTGAGGCCCAAACTTCTCTAAAAGTCATATACCTCTTTGATGATTTGGTTAGGGTTCTTTGGGGTAACAAATTATAGAATGAATTTCTACATTTTAGTAGAGGTTACTTTTTAGAATGACTTACAGGCTGTAGTCCAGCTAATTGAACCTTGACTGGCTATGATGACAAAGTCCAAGAATCCAGTAGTTGCACAGTCCACTTCGCTTGAAGTCTCAGCCCATCAGTAGTATAGTGTGAAATCCCAAAGTAGTTGGCTCCAATGCCAGTGAAGGAATGGACCCGCTAGCAAGGTGAGAGCAAGCAGCTAAAGAGCAAAGGCTCCTTTCTTCCATTTCTGTATATGGGCTTCCAGCACAAGGCCTGGCTGAGATTACAGGTGGGCTTTTGGGGCTCAAGATATCTGAGGTAAAGGTGTTTTTTCCCTCATAATATCCAGATTAAATAATGTCTTCCTACCGCAAACATCAGGATTACTCCTGGATCTTCTCTCTTAAAATTAAGCATAAATACCTCACAGGCATGCCCCACCAATTTTGAGTTTCAGTTAATTCCAGATGTATGAACTTTGGAAACCAAAAATAGCTATAACAACTGTACCAATTGTCAACTTGATACACAATTATATCTTTTTATTATTATTTTAATTTTAAATTGAATTTAATTTTACATATCAGCCAGGATTCCTCTGTCTTCCCTCTTCCCATACCACCCTGAGCTCCCCCCAATTCACCACCCATTCCCATCTCTTCCAGGGCAAGAACTCCCCTAGGGATTCAGCTCAGCTTTGTAGATTCAGACGAGGCAGGTCCAGTGCCCTCCTCCCTTCACTCAGGCTGAGCAAAGGGTCCCTGCATAGGCCCCAGGCTACTAAAAGTCAGCTCACGCAATAAGGCAGGTCCTGGTCCCATTGCCTGGGGGTCTCCCAAACAGTCGACTGTCTCACTTTTCCAAAGGGACTGATCCAATTGGGGCCTCCTCAGCTATTAATGCATAGTTCATGTGTTTCCACTAGTTTGGCTATTTGTCCCTGTGCTTTTTCCCATCATGGTCTCAACATCTCTCGCTCATACAATCCCTCCTCTTTCTTGCAGATTGGACTCCAGGAGCTCCACCTGGGGCCTGGCCATGCTTCCATCAGTCACTGGATGAGAGTTCTACCAAAACAGGGTGTTTAGCCAACCGAGAACCAGAGTAGGTCACTTTGGGCTTTCTCTCGACCATTGCCAGTAGTCTATTGTGGAGGTGTCTTTGTGGATATCTGGGGACCTCTCTAGCACTTTGCTTTTTCCTATTTCCATAGGGTCTTCATCTATCACAGTCTCTCTTTCCTTGTTCTCCCTCCCTGTTTTTGATCCAGCTGGAATCTCCCGTTCCCCAAGCTCTCTTTCCTCCAAACCTTGGCCTTCATTTCCCTCCCTCATGTCCAGTTTGCTCATGTAGATCTCATCCATTTCTCTGTCATTGGGTGATCTCTGCGTCTTTCTTAGGGTCTTCTTTACTAGGTAGCCTCCCTGGAGGTGTAAGTAGCAGTCTAGTCATCCTTTCTTTTACATCAAGTATCCACCTATGAGTGATTACATACCATGTTTGTCTTTCTGAGTCTGGGTTCCATCACTCAGGATGATTTTTTCTAGATCCATCCATTAGCCTGCAAAGCTCATGATGTCATTTATTTCTACTGAGTAATACACCATTGTGTATATGTACATTTTATTTATACATTCTTCAGAAGAAGGGCATCTAGGTTGTTTCTAGGTTCTGGCTATGACAAATAATGCTGCTACGAACATAGCTGAGCATGTGGTATGATTGAGCATTCCTTGGGTATATGCCCAAGAGAAGTATAGCTGGGTCTTTGGAGAGATTGATTTGAATTTTCTAAAACAGCACCATATTGATTTCCAAAGTGGATGTACAAGCTTGCATTCTCACCATCAGTGGAGAGTTCCCCTTGCTCCACATCCTCTCCAGCATAAGCTGTCTTCAGTGTTTTTGATCTTGGCCATTCTGACAGGTCTCAGATTCATTGTGATTTGCATTTCCCTGATGATTAGGGATGTTGAGCAATTCCTTAAATGTCTTTCAACCATTTGAGCTTCCTCTGTTGAGAATTCTCTGTTTAGTTCTGTAGCCCATTTCTTAATTGGACTGTTCGGCATTTTGATGTCTAATTTCTTGGGTTCTTTATATATTTTGGAGATCAGCCCTGTGTCAGATGTGGGGTTGGTGAAGATCTTTTCCCATTCTGTAAGCTGTCGCTTTGTCTTGTTGACTGTGTCCTTGGCTCTACAAAAGCTTCTCAGTTTCAAGAGGTCCCATTGATTGTTTCACTCAGTGTCTATGCTACTAGTGTTGCATTTAGGAAGTGATCTCCAGTGCCAATGCATTCAAGACTACTTCCTACTTTCTCTTCTATCAGGTTTAGTGTAACTGTATTTATGTTGAGGTCTTTGATCCATTTGGACTTAAGTTTTTTGCACAGTGACAGATACGGATCTATTTGCAGCCTTCTACACATTTACATCCAGTTATGCCAGCACCATTTGCTGAAGATGCTTTCTTTTTTCCATTGTACAGTTTTGGATTCTTTGTCAAAATTACATGTTCATAGGTGTGCGGATTAATGTCAGGGCCTTTAATTGGATTCCATTGGTCCACGTGTCGGTTTTTATGCCTTTAATAAGCTGTTTTTATTACTGTAGCTGTATAGTACAGCCTTAAGTCAGGGATCATGATAGATCGAGAGGTTGTTTTATTGGACAGGATTCTTTTGGCGATCCTGGGTTGTTTTTCCATACCAATTTGGAAAAACAAGTCTTGTTCTTTCCAGGTCTGTGAAGAATTATGTTGGAATTTTGATGGTGATTGCATTGAATCTATAGATTGCCTTCATAAGATTGCCATTTTTGCTATGTTAATCCTGCCTATCCATGAGCATGAGAGATCATTCAATTTTCTGACATCTTCAATTTCTTTTTTCAGGGACTTAAGTCTCTAGTCATACAGGTCCTTCACTTGCTTAGTGAGAGTTACCCCAAGGTATTTTATATCATTTGTGGCTATTGTAAAGGGTGATGTATCTCTGATTTCCTCCTCAGCCTATTTGTCAATTGTATATAGGGCTACTGACTTTTTTGAGTTAATCTTGTATCCTGCTACATTGATAAAGGTGTTTATAAGCTGCATGAGTTCCTTGGTCGAATTTTTGGGGTCACTCATGTATACTATCATGTCATCTACAAATAGGGAAAGCTTGACTTCTTCCTTTCCAATTTGTATCCCCTTGATCTCCTTATGTTCTCTTATTGTTCTGACTAAAACTTCAAGTACTATATTGAATAAGTATGGGGAGAATGGACAGCCTTGCATTGTTCTTGATTTTAGTGGAATCGCTTTGAGTTTCTCTCAATTTAATTTGATGTTGATATTGGCTTGCTGAAAATTGCCTTTATTATGTTTAGGTATGTTCCCTGTATTCCTGATCTCTCCAAGACCTTATTATTGAAGAGTGTTGGATTTTGTCAAATGCCTTTTCAGCATCCATTGAGATGATCATGTGGTTTTGTCTTTCAGTTTGTTTATATGGTGTACTACTTTGACAGACTTTAATATGTTGAACCACCCTTGAATCCCTGGGATGAAGCCATGAGGGAGTTTGGTTTACAGTTTTCTTTCTTTGTTGCATCACTGTTTGGCTTGGGAGTCAGGGTAATTGTAGCCTCATAGAAGGAGTTTGGTAATGTTCCTTCTGATTGGATGGTGTGGAAAAATTTAAAGAGCATTGGTATTAATTCTTCCTTGAAGATCTTGTGTAATTCTGCCCTGAAACCATCTGGTCCAGGGCTGGTTTTGATTGGGAGAGTTTTAATGACTGATTTTATTTCCTTTGGGATTATTGGACTATTTATATAGTGTATCTGGTCTTGATTTAACTTAGGTATGTGGTACCTATCCATTTACACAAGTATCCATTTCTGTTAGATTTTCCGCTTTTGTGGAGTAGAGGTTTTTCAAGTATGACGTAATGATTTTTTCGATTTCCTCAGTGTTAGTTGTTATGTTTCCCTTTTCATTTCTGATTTTTTTAATTTGGATGCTCTCTCTTCTTTTTGGTTAGTTTAGATAAATGATTGTGTATCTTGTTGATTTTCTAAAAGAACCCACTCTTTCTTTCATTAATTCTTTGTATCGTTCCCTCAATTTGATTATTTTCTGGCATCTATTCTTCTTCAGTGACTTTGCTTCTTCTTGTTCTAGAGCTTTCAGGTGTGCTGTTAAGTCACTAGTGTGAGATTTCTCCAACATTTTTTTTTTTTTTTTTGGTTTTTCGAGACAGGGTTTCTCTGTGTAGCTTTGCGCCTTTCCTGGAGCTCACTTGGTAGCCCAGGCTGGCCTCGAACTCACAGAGATCCGCCTGCCTCTGCCTCCCGAGTGCTGGGATTAAAGGCGTGTGCCACCAACGCCCGGCTTCTCCAACTTCTTTATGTGGGCATTTAGTGCTATGAATTTCCCTCCCAGCACTGCTTTCATAGTGTCCCATAAGTTTCGGTATGTGGTTTATTCATTGTCATTGATCTCTAGGGGAAGTCTTTAATTTTTTTCTTTATTTCTTCCTTGACCCATTGGTGAATCAGTTGAGCATTATTCAGTTTCCATGAGATTGTAGTTTTCCTGTAGTTTTTGCTGTTGTTGAAATCTAACTTTAAACCATGGTGGTCTGATAGAACACAGGAGGTTATTCCAATTTTTTTGTATATGTTGAGATGTACTTTGTGGCCAAGGATGTGATAGATTTTAGAGAAGGTTCGATGGGGTGCTGAGAAGGTATATTCTTTTTGTTAGGATGAAATGTTCTGTGGATATCGATTAAGTCCATTTGAGTCATAACATCAGTTACTTCTCTCTTAAGTTTTGATTTGGCAGACAAGTCCAGTGGTTAGAGTGGGGTGTTGAAATCTCCCACTATTAATGTGTGGGGTTTTATATGCTATTTAAGCTTTAGTAATGTTTCTTTTACATTTGTGGGTGCCCTTGTGTTTGGGGCATAAATGTTCAGAATTGAAACTTCATATTGGTGGATCTTTCCTGTGATGAGTATGTAATGTCCTTCTTGATCTCTATTCATTGATCTTAGTTTGAAGTCTATTTTGCTGGATATTAGGATGGC
>CABHPH010129764.1:0-51583 GCA_902168325.1 Peromyscus nudipes | reverse complement strand
TTTTTTTTTTTTTTAAAGAAAGATGCTGATGTGTAGCTCTTCGCAGCTGAAGCCTCTGGCAGGGGTGGGGGTAGGGAAGGGCTCAGTTTTCTTTAATGGGCGACTGACCATGCTCCAGTGAATACATGAGCAACACAGACTGGACTTGGTGGGGCTTTTGGGGAGGGTGCAGGGGTAGGAGGATGGACCTAGGAGGAATGGGAAGCGAGTATGATCAGGGTGCATTGTACAAAATTCCCAAATAATTAATAAGAATATTATATTGGGGAAAAAAGCAATAAATACCTAAAATTTTCTACTTGAATTGAAAAATGAGTCCCACGTCACTAGCTCGGGGCTCACCAGCAAGACTGGCCAGCAAGCCCCAGGGATCTATCTGCATGTCTTGTACACGCTTGACACTTTACCCTCTACGAGGAGGGGATGGGAGTAGGTGGTGGTGGGGAGTGGGAGAAGGGGAGGGAGGGAGAACAGGGGTTGGTATGTAAAAGGAAAAAAAATTTAAATAAAAAATTACTTAAAAAAGGTGATTTTGTTTGTTTATTTGTTTTTTAAAGATAGGGTAGCACTATATAGCCCTGGCCAGTCTGGAACTTGCTATAATGAACAAGCTTGTTTTGAACTCAAAGACATGTCCGCCTCTACCTCCTAAGTAGTGCTGGGACTAAAGGCGTGCGCCACAACACCTGGCATTAACCATGGCTTCTGGGTACAAACTCTGGTCCTTGTGCTTGCAAGCCAATCGTTTTATTACAAGATAAGTACTTACCAAATGAACTATTACTCCAACCTGATATAGCCCCAAATTACTCATTACAGTGCAGTCTAGATTATTTTTCTTGGTTTTGAAAGGAAGGTCTTACTATGTAGCAGCCTAGGCTTAGACCAAATTTACAATCTTCCTGCCTCAGACTCCCAACTGCTGGGATTACAAGTGTACACTACTGTGCCAGTCTAGAAAAATCATTAAAAAATTAATTTAGGTGATAATAATTTTTCATTTTATTTGTTATTAATGTGTGTGTGCTCGCGAGTGTGCACGTGTTTGCAAGAAAGCACACTTGTGCCATGTGCACATGTGAGGAGATCAGAGGACAGTTTCCACCATGGGTTCGAGGACTGAAGCTCCGCTCAGCAGGCTTACATAGCACTTTTCCTCTCGGAGCTATCTCACCAGTCCTAAGTGACAGTACTGATTATTATTAATATTATACAGATTATCACAAACAAATATATCACTTAGTCCTAGGAGTAAGAAATGTTTGGTCTTATTAGAAATCGTGTTCATGAAGCCTAGGGCAGCAAAGCTGAAATGACCTCTAACTTTAAAGGATTCTGGCTGTTTCTGAGAAACTAGAGAGACAGAACATTTCCAAATGATTACATGCTATTCTGGAGATCCTTTATTATTATTTATGATTAAACTAAGTTTTCTACTTTACCCTTAACCTTTACCTTGTTTGAAATTTGTTTCCATCCATCCATCCTATCTATCTATCTATCCATCCCATCCGTCCGTCCATCTGCCTGTCCATCCATCCATCCATCCATCCACCCACCCACCCACCAATCAATCGTGTGTGTGTGTGTGTGTGTGTGTGTGTGTGTGTGTGTATGAGAGAGAGAGAGAGAGAGAGAGAGAGAGAGAGAGAGAGAGAGAGAGAGAGAGCGAACGAGCAGGTGTGTCACAGAGCAGCGAGTGTGAAAGTCAGAGACAACTTGCAGGAGTCCGTTCTCTCCTTCCATCCTGCAGGCCCCAAGGGAACTCAGGTCAGGTGAGGATCAGTAGCAAGTACCTTTATGCACCCAACCATCTCCCTGGCCCCTTGTTTAACAATGTAAATTTGAACACACATTCTTCAGTATACTTTTACTACAAGTTTTTATTTGTATATATTGGAGTTTAAGCACTACCTCTATTATAAGATTTTTGGCAAATTCCTTAATCCCTCTGGAGTATCAGTTATTCATTTACAGGTTGGGGATAACAATAGCACATCACAGTATGTCAGTATGTACAGCACATGCATATACAAGTGTTACCAGGTAATTCTTTACAATTTATCTTTTAAATTGTTGCTTAAGGATTTAATGGGGCTATGAGATACTAAAGTGAGCTAGCAAAGAATAACTGTAAAGTGAATTTATCTTCTCATCTGTAATATTAGAATAGAGAAACTATCTATTCAGTGGTTGAATGCTATCCTTACTTTCACCTAATGACTACTTGTATTTCATGGAAAATAAAAAGAACTGGAAAAATATTTTATATGCTCCACATCTTATCTGCAAATATCTCTATTTTTATTCATATTTTCCATTTCTCTACCTATGTTAACACTCCCAATTACATGTATCCTCTCTTCTCCAGATACTACTATACTAAATGCCCCTCCATTTAATCCAAAACAATTACTTATCTTATTTATAAAACAAGCAACAATAGAACCCCGAATGCTCTCTCTCTACCCCAATCTGTATTTCTTGGTGCTACCTCACTTCTCTCCTCCATTTTACGCCAAAGGACATGAAAGAGGACTACCCTTCGGTTCCTCTAATTCTCTTCTAGAGATTCTTCCTCCTCAACCTAACCTAGTTTCCAAGACCCCTTTCTTCCTTGGTTACCCTCTTCACTTACTAAGCATTCTCCCAAAGCTTCTTCTCAAAGTGTCCTATTCATCTACCTCACTTCCCCCTCCCCTGCAAGACAGGGTTTCTCTGGCTTGTCCTGTAACAGCCCTGGCTGTCCTTGAACTCACAAAGATCTGCCTGCCTCAGCCTCCCGAGTGCTGCTACCTCACTTCTAAATGTTAGAATGTCCACTGTCCACACAATTTCTACTAATCTCATGGCTTTAAATATAATCAATGTTGATAACTCCCAAATTTGTACCTCAAGTCTAGTAATGCTCTTGACTTACTTATATAACTCACATAATACCTACTCAACACCACCAATTAGGTGTCTACAAAGAATATCAAACTTAACATACATGTTTAAATCCAAACTATTTATCCCTATTACTCCTCAAAATTGATTCTCCTTCAATAACTCTTGTCTCAGTTAATGGCAAATCCATGATGATAATTGTTTAGACCAAAAATTAATTTTTACTCATCAATTTCTATCACATTTACATTTGCTACTTCATTAACTGCTGGTATAAATACCTGACAGAAGCAGCTGAAGGAAGGAAGGGGTCTATTATCTCAGTCTGAGGGTCCATTATGGCAACAGGAGCTTCAAGTGGCTGTTCCCTTGCACCCAGTTAGGAAACATAGATGAATGCTGCAGCTCAGCTCCCCTTCTCTTTTTTGTTCAGTCTAGGGCCCCAGGCCACATTTAGGGTGAGCCTTTCTACCTCAATTAACCTAATCTAGAAAATCCCATCCAGACATGCCCGAGGTTTGTTTCCATACCATTTCTAAATGCCATCAAGCTGACAGTAGGATTAACCCACCACACACTCCATAATACACTCATTAAGCAAATTCTACCAATTCTATTTTGAAGCTATATCTAAAATCCAATCACTTCCTGTCATGTGCAATACTATGAGCTATTCCCACTTTTTTCAGGGTAACTACTATAGTAAACTAGTTCACCTGCTTCCACCTTCACAGCTATTTCAACATGGCATCTAGAGTGAATGCTTTAAAACTTAAGGTCAGATAGTCTCAGTGATGGTTCAAATGGATAAAAGTGCCTGCCACTAAGACCCACACAGAGGAAGGAAGAGCCAACTCCCTGCAGGTTGTTCTCTAACCTCCACCTGTGCACCACAGCAAACACGAGTGTAATTCCAGCCCCTGCCCTCCACACACACACACACACACACACACACACACACACACACACACACACACACAATCATCAATGTGAACAAATTCAAACAAAAACCAAAACCTTAGGGTTAGAGATACAGTTCAGTGGTATACTGACTTAGCCATGTGTACAGCTCTGGATGCAAGTCTCAGCATTGTAAGCCAGCAAGGGAGGGAGTGAAACACAGAAGGTAACATCCTGTCTCTGTAAAAACCTTTCAAAAGCTTTTCATCTTGGCCCATATAAACTCTTAAAAGATTAATGCTACCTGACCTGGCGTCTTTGACCTCTGACTTTTATGTCCTAACTCAATCTCCATCAATCATTTTTCTTTGGTTGTAACTGACTTTGTGTTTCTTCCAAATGCCAAATACACTTCTATACTTCGAGAGTGTGCTCTTCTATTCCGTTTTCCTTCTAATATGCACCTCATTTCCTTCATGAGTAGCCCTCACAGTCTCAACAGGAATTTCATATCCCCTTCATCATGACCTTCCCCCACTAGCATTTATCACATTTCAGTCTGTATTTCTTCCATTAGAAAGTAAATCACAGAGAACATGTCTTTGCATTTGCTGAATTACAAACGAATGGAAAAACCCCAAATCATAAACTAAGGGTCTTAGAATAAGTTAAATACATCATAAAGCTTGTTACCTGTTTCTCTGAAAAGCCTTCATTAACTTTGGTTCCCATGGCAGCAATTCATTTAAAAGGCGTATCAGTGTACTATGCAATTCTTTTACAGCTTGCCTCCGATGGTACCATTTGCCCTAGAAACATAAGTTTAAAAAGTAAATTTCTTAGACAATCTAAAATCAGTATCAACCAAGTTTTATCCTCTAACAAAAAAGTAACAAAATGCCAATAACTCATCAAAAATATTTCTTCCACAGGAGTTTACAAAAGGAGGGAATATCTTGTAAGAAATCTGAATGTTTAGTGATCTTCAGTTCTACAGAAGAAATCCCAAATGTTTATCATCTAAGTAGGAAATACGTATTTAAAAATTGTCTAATTATGTCAGTTGTAAATATCTTAATAAATCATTTACCAAATATATGTAGTCTTGGGTTTCATCTCCAGTGCCAATGTGGGGAAAAAAACCCCACCAACAAATGAACAAAATCATGTAAAGGTACAAATATTTAAATAAATTTACCAAAAAAGTAAATATAGCTCATGAAGTAAAGTTTTTGTAACTTCTAAGAGAGAAAAAAAGAGATGTCTTAAACTTCCTTAGGAATTGTTACAATTATTTTAGCAGTTTCCAGCACAGAAAAGCAACTAAAATAGTTAACTGTTGTTTATTTTACATGTGTGGTGATGTATGTGTGTGTGCATGTGCATGAGGCTGTAGAAACCAGAGGATGACATCAGGTCACAGTCCTCCAACTTCGATAGTAAACATTTGTACCCACTGAGTTATCTTCTTAACCCAGTCAACTGGTTTTAAAACTCTACACCACTACACTAAAATTAATTATTCCTGATGTTCCTCCCATTTTCTAGTATTACAGGTACTTTCTGTCGGTCTGTCTGTCTGTCTGTCTACCTACCTACCTACCTACCTATGAATGAGGTGTTATAATTATTTTAGCAGTTTCTAGCATAGAAAAGCAACCAAAATAGGAGTTTACAAAAGGAGGAAATATCTTGGGTCATATAATGCATATGTATTATTTCAAAGACACACAATTATATATTATAGATCACATTAATACATCATAAAACCAGACTTCATCCTATAAGCAACTGTGGAGTCAATCTGCCCATATGTAGAAGGGTAAGGTCACTATCTACAGCAAAAGTATATTCTAGAGTTGTACACAGAGTTGCCAATTTTTACATACACACACATAAAATCTTTGCTATTTTAAATGACAATTCTATAACTTTCTAACTCGAAGTCTTAGTAGTATAGCTTGACCAAAAGGTTTCAGTACTTTAAAGCAACAGAATGTGTATTTACATAAACATAAAGAGCTATATTTCTTGTGAGGTTTTTGAATCTTAGAAGGGGAACTGTTTATTAGAAGAGTAGGATGATGTAGGATTTGCTGTGGACACACCAAATATGAACCCTATACTAATTCATGTCTTAAAAAAGATTATTTTATGTGTATGAGTGTTTTGCCTACATGTATATAAGCGCACCTCATGTATGGAATGCACATGAAGCCCAAAGAGGGAGCTGAATCTTCTGGAATTGGAGTTACAGGTACTTGTGCATCTCCATGCGGGTGCTGGTAACTTAATCTAGGTCTTCTGTAAGAGCAGTACATATTAACAACTGGGGCCATCTCTCCATCCCTAATTTGCATCTTAATAAGATGTCAGATCATGGTATTAAGACCCCTCCACCCACAACAGACAGGGTCTCTCTGTTTAGCCCTGGTTGTCCTGAAACTCTCTCTGTAGGCCAGGCTGGCCTCGAACTCAAAGATCTGCCCACTTCTGCCTCCTGAGCGCTGGGAGTAAAGCAATGCGCCACCGCCACCCAGCTTAAGAAAAATTTTTTTTTTAAATATTTATTTCTCAGTCTTTTTTTTTTAATGTTTTTATTTATTTATTATATATACAGTATTCTGCCTGCATGTGCCCTTGCAGGCCAGAAGAGGGCACCAGATCTCATTATAGATGGTTGTGAGCCACCATGTGGTTGCTGGGAATTGAACTCAGGACCTCTGGAAGAGCAGTCGGTGCTCTTAACCACTGAGCCATCTCTCCAGCCCTTAAGAAAATTTTTATTTCTTGTCACAAAGTGGTTGTCAAACTTCCTAATGCCACAACCTTTTAATACAGTTAGTTCCTCATGCTGTGGTGACTCCCAACCATAAAATTATTTTCACTGCTACTTCATAACTGTAATTTTGCTGCTGTTATGAATTGTAATGTTTATGTTTGATATGCAGATGGTCTTAGGCAACCCCTGTGAAAGGGTTGTTCAACTCCCAAAGGTGTCACGACCCACAGATTGAGAGACACTGCTATAACATATTAAACTAAATGGTCTTGCTTCTTTTCAAATATTTTCTAAGAAAAGCACAAGTCAGACCCAAGTAAGCATTGAAGTCAGACCTTAAAAGTTAAAATTTTTCTCAAATGAATTGGTGACAGTATTAAGTGCTTATTCTAATCCATGCAACTATACTATTAAGTGGAATAAGAAATAGTATTATTCATCTAGGGCAACCACACTTCTTTTGGTTTTAGATGGGATCTCACTATGTAACACTTTGACTTGCTATGTCGCTCAGGCTAGTCTGGAACTTTTGAGCTTCCTGCCTCAGCTTCCCAAGTGCTGGGATCACAGGTGCCAATCATACACTCAGCAACTACTTGGTGGAAAAAGAAATGGTGAGAGAATAGAATTCAATTTTCCTTAAACTTAAAAGAAGGAAGACTGTTAGGGAAGAAAGCAGAAAGAGTATTCTCTGTGTGGTAGAACTCAGTAAAGAAAAGATTCAAGTCTTGAGAGAACTAGTGGGGGCCAAAGGAGAAAATTGACATCTGTAAAGCTAAGCCGGCTTGCACAGCTGCTTTCTGGATCAGTAAAGTGGTGACAGGGTGGGACTGCAGATGACATCAGTTAGGGATATAGAGAAGAACAGGAAGGGTAGATGGCATATCTGGAAATCTTTATGTCAAGACATTACTATAGTGGTGTCTCTACTAAATTACTAAATTAATTTTGCATTGTAAGATTTTAAAAATGATTAAGATTGTACATTTAATTCTGATTAATTTTAATTAATTAACATCTATAAAATACACTACTGAACCAAAGATTATATACAAGGAAGGGAACTTATTAAATGGTTAATCAGAAATCAGATTCCTAACTTTCATACAACTGCCTTACCTGTTTTGAAATATCTATGGTCTTCTATCATAGAAGATTAATAAAATGTATAAAACTATAAAAAATATAATGACTCCAGTGAAAGGAACCTTGCACACTGCCATGGGAATGTGAATCTATAGTCTTAAGGTGATTAAAAGAGTAGATTAAACTGCCCGTGTTGGTGTTGAAAGCAAGAGTTTTCACCCAACTACTCAGAAGGAGAGGAACTCACAGTTTCATGTGTCATCTGGATAAAACATGATGCTCACAATCCAAATGCAATTAAATAACGACATTTTGTGCCCCACACCACTGGTGCTGAGGACTGAATCCTGAGCCTTGCACTTTACCACCAAATTAACTCCTTAGTCCTAACATTGCTGCTTTCTACTAGGTAGTGATTTCATTTTCACAGTATACAGTGGAGCTATTACAAAAAGCATAAAAGCTATCCATTTTTTGTTTGTTTGTTTTTTGAGACAGGGTTTCTCTGTGTAACTTTGGAGCCTTTCCAGGAACTCACTCTGTAGCCCAGGCTGGCCTCAAACTCACGGAGATTTGCCTGCCTCTGCCTCCCGAGTGCTGGGATTAAAGGCTTATGTTACCGCCACCCGGCTAAAGCAATCTATTTTTTTTTTTTTTTTTGGTTTTTCGAGACAGGGTTTCTCTGTGTAGCTATGCGCCTTTCCTGGAGCTCACTTGGTAGCCCAGGCTGGCCTCGAACTCACAGAGATCCGCCTGGCTCTGCCTCCCGAGTGCTGGGATTAAAGGCGTGCGCCACCAACGCCCGGCGCAATCTATTTTTAATAAGCAACTAGCGCTAATAAGAAGCTGCTTTACTTTGGTCCAATACAAAAATCTACTTCAAATCAACAAATATTTATTGATGTTTAAACCAAGTAAGTAACCACAAGCCAGAAATAGCTTTTCTAATTGATCAATTTTATTTATTATATATAGATATGAGAAAAAATAATTTTCAAATTTCTTCCAAGATGGATTTATTAAAACACAAAAGGGCATAATTTTCTAGAAGAAAGTTGTCTTAAAAAAATCACCTCAGGAAATACTTGTAAAATGGAATTGACTTCAGACTAAAATTCTGCATTTTACAAATGTTAAAACCTACTCTCCTGTCAGCCTGGGCTACAGAGTGTGCTTCCAAGGAAAATAAGAGGAAAAACAGTATGCTCCCTACCTTTATTAATGTAAATTAAATATTCATGTATACTGATTACAGAACTAAAAATCAAACTGGCAGACAGATGGATCAAGAGACAGGATAGGTATTTGGGGCAACTAGTTAGGTGCTACAGTGTTAAAGCATTAATAAAATTGTATTTAGTACAGCATTTAATATAAATTATGCTTATAATCTGATTACTTTAAAACAAGTGAACACAGGGAAACTTTAACCTTTTTTATCAACACAATTCTGATCATTTTCAGGAATTAAAAAAATTTTAAAGATAAAATTCAAATGCATTATATACATTTAGTATTATGAACATTAAAGGTCACTTTAATGAAAATAGGGTAGTTTTTAAAAGAGATTTATTCCTTTTATTTTATGTGTGTTTTGCCTGCATGTATATATGCGTACCATGTGTGTACTTTATACCAAAGGAGGTCAGAGGAGGGCATTGGATCCCATGGAACTAGAGTTACGGTGTGTGTGAAGGACCTTGTAGGTGTTGGGAACTGAATCTGGTCCTCTGCAAGAACAACTGCTCTTAACCACTGAGTCATCTTTCCAGCCCAAAGAGTAATGTATTTTTTTAAAATTAACAGATTCTAAACTTTAATGTGAACAATGGATTTCAAGCATGCAACAGAAAAACAATAGTCAATAGTCTAAATTTGTAGCTTACCTTTCTAGGTAATAGTCTAAAATTGGAGCTTCTCATCCAATGTCCACAGCATCTGCAAATTGCCAGCTCCCTTTGTATTAGATGCTCAACTACCAAACCATGGAGTTTTTAAATGACCCTTTAGGGAATATTATTAAAGAAGCTGATTTATGGTCACAAGGTAAGTCCTTTATTATATTATGCAGTTTCCTAAGTTTTGAATATAATGCACCAATAACCTAAGGAACCATATGAGAAAAGAAACAAACTTACAAACTACACAATATTGTAAAATGAAAAACTGCAAATGAGCATGGAGAACTTATCTAATAACTAAAGAACAACTCCATCCTGCTGCAGTAATCTGAGATGAGCATGGAGAACTTATCTAATAACTAAAGAACAACTCCATCCTGCTGCAGTAATCTGAGATGAGTTTGACAATGCCAGGTTAGCAGGAGCTAGGGTGCTGTAAAGAGGGAGCCGGCAATCTACTAATGCTGGAGACACTGGAAAGCTAAGAGAAAAAAATTAGGAAAACAAATTCTAGACTTATTAAGTATCTTATCGTTGCGGTAATGTTTACATATTAATAAATTCAGATACTTTGTATGGCAAACTCACTTTTACAAACCATCCAATTTCTTATATAGATTTTCTTGTAATGTTGTATATAATCAAAAAAGGTTATTAGGAGCCATATAATAAGGAAGTTAAATCACATATAAATGCACAAAAATGCTTCTGCTTATAAATGCTAGTGCATAGAAGGAAACATCCATCACAAGGCAAAGTACTTGTAATTACACGCCTGATTCTTAGCACAGACAGAGATCCTATGGTGGAAAAGGACTGCCAACTGATTAATATCACTGCATTATAATTTTCAAGAAAAATGAAAATAAACTCTCAAAGTGTCAATGAATCCTGATGATCAGTGATGGCTCATTTAAAGCCCAATCCAATCCAAAGGAGACTTGTAAAGAACAGAAACAGCACAAATAAAATCTAACTATTTTAGCCGGTGGAGTGGTGACTCCTTTAATCCTAGCACTGGGGAGCAGGGGCAGGCAGATCTCTTGAGTTCCAAGACAACTAGGACTACACAGAGAAGTCTTGTCTTGAACAAACAACAAAAGTAAACAAAAAACAAAACAAAAAACCAACCCCCCCAACACAAACTATTTTAATAAACTAAATTGTTTGACATTTTTATAGTCTAAGTAATAGTAAGTGAAAAATTAATGCCACATTCATTAAGTATCTTCTGCTTTCGTAATTTCTTAAAGAAACTACCTCCACAGTCCTGCACATTCAGCTTGGAAGATAAAGTGTCACCTTAATCCCGCTGTCATATAGAGCCTTTTGAAAAGTGCCAGTTTTGATGGTACAGTGGATGACTGCGTATTACATGAAAAAGTTAAAACGGTATTTTAATAACGCCACAGTAAACTTTCCATTGCTGCTCTCACAATTTCCCCTGAGGATTAAGTCTCACAGTGAACAGTATGTACATCCGTTTGAGCACACTGCTAAATGAGCATGACAATCAGTACCAGGGCACAGTCACCACTGTGAGGACAGCTCTGCTTGTGCACAGAAATGCAGAGATCACATTCCTGGTGAGGCAGCTCACTCCTCATAAAGAAAGAAAAAGATCTTCCACAGTTTTTACCTTTTCTTATGCTCAATTTCGATGCAAATCTTTGCTTAAAGACAGATGCCTCTTTGAATAAACCATGATAAAGTACAAATTTAGTAAACATGATGAACATGCAGGCTCACATGAAAAATTTGTTTGTTTGCCGAGACAAGGTTTCTCTGTGTAGTTTTGGTCCTGTCCTGGATCTCGCTCTGTAGCCCAGGCTGGCCTCGAACTCACAGAGATCCGCCTGCCTCTGCCTCCTGAGTGCTGGGATTAAAGGTGTGCGCCACTACCGCCAAGCAAAAAAACTTTTTAAGAGTAGCAAAAATCTTTCATTTTTTTACTACCTAGAATGCAGTATGTCTAACAAATTTCAAATACAGTTAAGAATGAGTAAATATATTGAAACATTCATGTTCTAACTTTCAGGAAAAAAAAAAACTCAGACAAGAATGTTTTCCAAATAATTCAGGAGAATGGAAATTTTATCTCAACTAAAGCCACCAGAACACAAGCAGTAAAAATGGGATTCCTCCTTGAGAACATTAAAATTTCCTGTGACCTGAATTATGATAAGAAACATTAAAAGGTTTCGTCAAAATGTTTCTCTCCATCTCAACCAGAGGCCTCCCTTTAGACAAAGCTGAGGCAGATAATTAAGTACAGCATTATAGAATCCAAAGGAAACAACCTAGATTTTAAGAAACTATAATCTTCCATCATAATAAACAGTTCAATGGCAAAATCTGAGATATTTAAAAAGCCTTTGAACTATAAACTGCTCTACAATATAAAGTCTGTTAAATTAGAAGACAAAAATAACCTTTTTAATGCATTGTTGACTGGATAAGAAAATGGATTTTCTTTTTCTACCCCTAGGACAAGGTTACATATTGTCTAGGCTGACTTCAAGCTCACTATGTAGCTGAGGACAACCTGGAACTTTCCCTGTCCCCTACTGCTAGGATTACAGGCATGTACAGTGTGCCTGGCTTTTCTTGTGGTTTGGTAGGAAATAGTATCTGGACAAACCCCAGAGAGAAGAAACTCTCTGAAACAGCTAGGTGCTTATTATATAAATCTGTATTATACCAATATCCCATGTGCAATTTCTAACTTTAGTAGTGACACTTATGGGGAACTAAACATTTACATCTTCTTTGCTATTCATTGTTACTGAAATAATGAAAATCATTATTAAATGAAAGAAATGTTTTGACTCTAAATACTTTTAGCCTTGACATTAATCCTGAGGGGATAAATATTAGTCCTTAATTTATTACAAGATAAGGAATAAGTCAAGGAAGCTATCTCTACCGTGAAGTTCATACATTTTATTATTATGACAAGCCTTCCTGCAATGGTCCTCACTGTAAGCCCAACTCTAGTAAGTATGGCTACCTGCTTTTTTAATCCACAGTATTCAACTAGGGCAAATACATGAACACAATAAGGGGTGATAACTGACAGATAACCTGGCAATGAAAAAGAAAAAAAGACCAGAAGCAAACATACCAAAATAATCCTTCAAAATACATGGATGAATCTTTAATAAGAACAAGTGATAGCAACAGATTTGTACAATAATAAGACAACTGATATTCACAACAGTGACCCCGGAGTCGATCACAAAGGCTTAAATTGTGCTCAGATAGCAGGAGGCATGGAAAGTTCTTCATTAAATGACTAAAATAAGGATTTTTGATATTATTTATATTTACTAATGTTTAAGTTTTCGTTTATGTAAAAATTTTGTTAAGGAGAGCATATTACTCTTAAATGATACCAAACAAATATAAGTGCTGGAATTAAATAGTAACAAATACTCAATATGGTTAATTTCTGCAATTTATACAGCTCACATTCACCATCAGATTTTGTAAAGAAAAAAGATGTGTTGGGAGGAGAGAGAATTCTAAAATGAAAACTTTCCTATTTTATGCTCTATGGTCATTTTCGCTGGCTGAGACAATTGTCTATAATATTCCTTTAGGCAATTTCAGTCAAGGGGAAATAGTTTACACCCTATGTTGGTACTTCAGTAAAATTATCCCTGGTAAAGTACAGTTCCAAGAACCCCATCTCTTCAAGAAATAGTAAAAGCAACTTGCAAATACCAAAGGATGCAGTTTGGAGACACAAAAGGGAACTCATCGAGCCCTCTATAATCGGAAACTTGTAATAAACATCTCCTCCAAGACTACACTGTCAAGTACCTTTATTTTGTTTCCTTTCCTCGGTCTTCTACTTGATCCTACGAAGGAAGGCAACATGCTCACACTGCAGTCCACCTCACTAACAAAGCAAGGAGGACGGCTCTGAGGAAAATCCCGAGTGCTTGCACAAGTTTTCTTCCTGTAATATGTGCTGAGTGCTTAAATCAACTATGCTTCAAACTACGTAGTAGGAACATTTTTTTAATATGTAAACAAAATAAAGTTATGTGTAAGTGGAGTATATAAAGGTTTAGCAATTTACAGCACTCTGCTGTTATGAAATACGAAACCAATAGCTCCTGAGGCAATAACTAAATAGCTTCTGCAAAACTCTTAAGTTATACCCTGATTTTTTAAAAAAGATTATTCTTTCCTACTAGAGAATCAGCCTTTTATGAACATAAAATATTAAGTAAGATGAAAGAACTTTTGGTTGAAAATATTGTCACGTGAATTTTTTTTTTTTTGTAGAACATACTATTGCAGTAAATCTTAATAAAACAGCCTTTCACATCAAGAAACTTCTCAGATGCCTAAAGTATATATGAAAACGTAAGTGTTTCAACTATTTTTAAATGGAAGTATTTCTGAAATGTTTTTCCCACTCTCCGATGGTATAAGGTTTTTCTGGTTAACTGATGACTGTTAAGATTGTTTTTGTTTTGTTTTGAGACAAGGTCTCACTAAGTAGTGTTGGCTGGCCTAGAACTCACTATGCAGACCAGACTGCTTTAAACTCATGGAAATCTTTTAGCCACTGCTTCCCCTGAGTGCTGGTATTAAAGGTGTGTGCCACCACATCTGGCTGATGACTATTCTGAATATTATTTCACCTCTTAGATCACAGTGATCTTCTCAGAGGTATCATGTGACAGACTTCTGAAATACTCAAGGTTCTTTCACTCTTGCGTTAAATAACCTAAAGACATTTCAGTCTGTTCCCTTCAAAGTACTTCCAACATATCATTCCTAACAGCATGAAAATGGCTACTGTAAACCTGCTCAATCAGTTATCATAATTATACACATTTATATTAACAGGCTTTAAGTACAAAGCAAGTGGTTTCATGATAAAAGGGTTTTTTTATGATTTTTTTCTTAAATATTTGATACTTTCCCCATCTATCTATTGGTATATAATTACGTTTCCACTATGACATAATCCAATTATAAATGCCAGCTAAGTAGGTGTTATCTATTTAATAAAGAACAACATGGAGCACTTTACCAAGTAAGAGCATACATGTAACACTCTCATGCTGTAGTGTCAGGAAATGAGTTGATCAATTACTGTTAGGATATACAGCAAAAATTAATTTTAAAAACCTATAGTCTGATAACGGTTCTTTTAGGAGTCACCTTGTTAAGAATAAAAAGAATCTAGGGCTTGGTCTGTTTTATACTACATATAATTTAAAAAGTTTGTTAGAATGCAACAGGTGTCCATTAAAGATAAGTAATTAAGAACATGAAGTTTCTAAAAAGCTACCAGTTAGAAAACCATCAGCATACTGAGTAATAGCTAGGACTATACTGGTTATAAACCAGGCGAAGAAAATTAATCTTCTTGCCCCAATACCATCTTTTTGTATTAAGAATGAAAATTAGACCACCTGGGAGAAATGAAAGAAACAATGCTTCTACCTTTAATTGTAAATTTTCATGTAATTCGGAGAACAAGATTGTAAAAAACTTGGGAAAAAAGCAGGAATAAATTTTAATGCTGACAATAATAGATAGAACTTTTGGATAAACACCTACCGATTTTTTTCTACTGTTTTCCAGATCTTTGAGTTCATTCTCGATTTTTGTGATTAATTCCCTGAGTTCATCAAGATTAGTGCAAATAAGCTAAAATAAAACACAAAAACACAGCTTGATAACACATAATATAAAACACCAAAAATGTGGTAACAGAAATTGTTTAACACATACTGAAATGAGGAATACTTCTCTGCGATAATAAAAGCGAGGAAAGCTGCACAGTTACTGAGGTATTTACTTGTTATAATGTATGAACTTCAGGCTTCATATAAAATAAGCTAAAATTACAACATTGGTACGCTTGTCCTACACCTCTAAATTATAATCCCATTACTTTCTTAGTATTATTAACTTTCAGCCCAGAATGACAAAGATCTGGAAATTCATTAGATTTGGCAGTCTCTGCGCAGGTGAATTACAGCGCAGTGAGCGTGCCCATTGTCCCTCTGCTTTGGTTCGCTAGCTGTCTAATTTAATGAACTGAGCTGCTGCTGCTGGCAGTGGCACCAAAGGAGGACAAAGATAGGTGTAATACAGTCAAAGACAGGAACAAAATTAAGTACACATTCTTGCCATGAGTTTAATAGTTTTTACTGTTGCTGGTTTTTGTTGTTGTTGTCTTGTTTTGTTTTTTGAGAAAGGGTCTTACTATGTATCCCTGGCTGCCCTCAAATTTATGCTGGTTCTGCTCAGTCACCATGTGCCACCCAGCCCAACTGAGCTTAACAGATTGTAATAAAACCATTTTTACAAGCAGTATCTATTTCCTCCTGTAATTGTGTGGCTCATTTTATTTTACTTGGTTAATTCTGGCAAATGACCACAATGATGAATTCTTAGTTATTAACTGACCTAGCTCGGCTTAACTATAGTTTTATAAATTGAAACATCAGAAATACTAACAAAAATATTAATTACTCCCTTTGGTTCCTGTAAAATTATATTGAATTTTTCAATGAGTTTTATATGTTTAACCCTTTTTCTAAAATAATTTAAGCAATTTAGGAACATCTAAAGTAACAGAAAATTCAGGAAAAAAAAACTGCATCTACACAGACAAAAAGTTTCAGATCCAAGAAAATCTTGATTGTTACACTGTATAACTTAAAATATGCTATATATTTATAAATTATCACCAACCTTTATCATCACCATGCTTATTGTACACATTAATGCAAAGTTACTGTTTTCTTACAATGTACACTTTCTTTCATTAGAAACTCAGACAAAAGTAACAAGCAAAAGTGGGTCATAACAAGATACATGCTAGTTGTTATTGAGTGGTTAAGACAGGAGGTCGGAAATGCTTTAAATTTGGTTAAAACTATAAGAAATTCTGAAATACATTTATCTACAAAAATGGCAATATGGTTCAATCTAAGAGATTAAGAAAAAATCATCACAGATACTATACCATAATTAGTATTGATAATTACTTATTATAAATATCTATAAAACTTCAAATGCACTGATAAAGCAGGGTAAGTATATACTTAAGTAATCCAAATTAAACAATTTTAGGACAGGGGATGTGCTCAGTGGTAAGAGGACTTGCAAAATACAAAAACAAAAACAATTTCAGAGTAGAAAACATTACATAGTATTGTATTGGGAGAGTGCAACTGAGAATTATTAGAAATCACACATTCCAATTTGCTAAATCTGGTTATGAAAAAAACAATGATGGTTAAGCAGTAGACTGGCCAACTAGGTAAGTACTTCTACAACTAGGTAACAGCTTCTATTGTATCTATAAAGCCATAGAGCAACATCAGCTTTCTAGTAGGTTTTAGTGAGTACTCACTGAAGTGTGTTGCTATTACTGCTACATCATATTTGTCCTTTTTTACTGAACTTGGTGTACTGGTTAATATCACAGCATAGATTTTTCACTTACCTATATGGCAAGGCTCAGAGAAATTTTCCTTGTATTTTAGGTATCTCACTTAAAATGGCTAAGAGTATGCTTTAATTGCAGCATGTAGAAATTTATAAGGACAACAAAGCCATATACCCAACAAACTAAACACATCCTAAAAACTTTAAAGCTCTTTATCAGTTAGTCATGACATCAACAAATAATTATATTTCATCTACTGGAACATAGCTGAGGCCCAAGTGTTAAAAGGTAAATGAAGTAACACTTCTAAGTAGCTTACCTAGTTAACAAGCTGTGCTACATCAACTCTTCTCAAATTTCAGTGTGCATAAGAACTGCAGGGGAACCTGGATAGTTTTGTTCTAGTATGTCTCCTCTCTGATGAGTTTATAGATTTAGTCTGTAGATCCACTTTTGAGTAGTCATGTACTTACTTAATGACTGAATTACAAACCAGCACAGCTACTGAGACATTAAAACATTCTGGTGCTATGTAGCTAATAAACATGAAAACTCAAAAGTAATTAATTCCTGAATTTAGGGGGTGGGTTATTTTTAGGATAATGTTCTTAAATTGCCTCATCTAAGTTCTAAGCATAATTATTCTAAATTTGAGGGCCAGAATATTTTAATGACATTTGTCTTGAAGGTACATTGAAATAACTTAATGTCCACATAATAACTTAGAGCCTTAGTTGTTGTTGACAGGATCTCACTACATAGGGCAAGATGCCCTCAAACCTCAGTTGCCTAGACTAGTCTCAGCCTTCCAAGTGCTGGGGTCACAGACATGTGCTATCCCAACCAGGCCTGGTTTATACTCTTAATATGCAAACACACTCTTTATATTTCTATGTATCTGATGTATACCTAACATAACAATATTTTGAATCATGCTAAGGTATTAGAAAACTCTGGAGTAGAAACATAGTTTGATTGATGCCAACTTTATATTGCATACAATTCAATTCCTACTTTTTCAAAAATGAAAGTCTTAGCTGGGCAGTGGTGGCGCACGCCTTTAATCCCAGCACTGGGGAGGCAGAGCCAGGCGAATCTCTATGAGTTCAAGGCCAGCCTGGTCTACAGAGCGAGATGCAGGACAGGCACCAAAACTACACAGAGAAACCCTGTCTCAAAAAACAACAACCCCCCCCCCAAACAAAACAAAACAAAAAAAATAATGGAAGTCTTCAATTTCAGAAGGTGACTCTATGAAAACTAATACCACACAGTAAAAATTCACTTTAGTAAGAAGACAGATGCATTTAGTAAGAACAAAGAAAAGCATCTCATTAAATCCCTTTCTCATTAGTATTAATTTAGAAAGTGCTTCCAAGACATAGGGCCTCCTGGGAGAAAAGGAAGCCAGCTGACTGCTGGGATTACCACACACACTCTGAGAGGCTTGCTTTCCTGCAGGGAGAACTTAGGAGTGACACAATCATGTTACAGTAAGCGTTCCACTTGACTGAATCAAGGCTGAGCCACAATCAGCCAACTTACAGATGAAATGGATTAAATTATGTCACTTGGTTCACGGCTTACAGTAGGCTAACAAGGCCTATCTTCAATTGATACCCAAGAATTCAAAGCAACAGATGTAAATGACCTAAGAGGATGCGCCGGGACAGGAAACGACAGAACGATAAACTCCATCTACTATTATCACATTCTACAAGGGGGCTTTTTAAACAAAAGAAAAAAATTCAAAACTAGCAAAAATTGAAGATGTAGTTTTAGGATACAATTCATAACTTACTATTTTCATTGACTGACAGTATTAAAAGGCCTTCTATTCAACTAAAAAATTAGGAATGACTGTAGTTATTAGGGTAAGGGAAGTACTATATAGATAAAAGAATTTCATGTCTCAGAAAAATTATATGATAAAAATTTCCTTACATAAACTTCAATCACCGAAATCATGCCATTCTGGTAGAGGTATACTAGGTTTGAAAGGTATTTTCAAATAAAGTATCATATAAAATAAAAAAATGTAGGTTATACTAAAAAAGCAAAGGGAAAACCATGTTGAACAGAAAAAATAAATATGTTCAAACAAATTGGATTATTTTCACTACCATTCTATTAAAAAGATCCTATGATTTGTTTTAAAATTTATAAGTAAAACACTAAATATATGATACAAATAAAAATCCATATAGTATTTAAACAAAAATTATATGAATAGCTGTTAGAATTATGCCGATAGGAAAATTACTTCTTATGATCACTGTACCACAACAGCAAGGACAAGAAATAAATTACAGAAAATATCCACTTAACGTGAAAACAAAATAATTTTGACAAACAAGTTAACAAAATATTTTAAAAATACCAAGTAATTAAAAATGCTTTTCCAATGCCTTAAAGAAAATTGAATGGTTTTAAAGAGGTAAAGTTGAAAATATGTATTTTAAAAGGTAGAAATTAAACTATGACTTAATCTAGGTCCTTATAACATAGGAAAGTTAAAAATTCTGATTTCAATTTTAGTCTCAATTTGTTATATGAAGATAATACTTGACTTCTTATTCCTTAGTTGGCTAGGTGGAAAAATATACTTTTTTTTTTTCAGGGATCTTAGTTAAAAGTTTATGTTTGTAAACAATACTGTGCAAGTCTTAGCATGTAGATTGTGGGTTTACTTTGTAAATTAACCTATAGAATAAATAGCAAGTATAGCACAGATGCCAAGTATACACTCATCAAAAAAGTATTTTGTGTGCCTTTGTGTGTGGGGGGATTACCAAGGAAAAGCAGAAACGTGGTAACTAAGGCCACTTAATTATTCTTATATTTTTATGTTTTATCTGTTTTTATTTATGTATGTCTGTGTAAGTGAATACCAAGTGTGTGACTGCCTGTGAGGCCAGAAGATGGCATGAGATGGCTTGCAGCAGGAGTTACAGGCACTGGGGAGCCACATGACACGGTGCTGGGAACAGAACTTGTGTCCTCTGGAACAGCAGCAAGTGCTCTTAACTGCTGAGCCATTTCTCCAGCCCCACTTACTAGAACTTTAAGAAATTATTTTGATTATTTTTAAGTGTGTGTGTGTGTGTGTGTGTGTGTGTGTGTGCGCGCGCGCGCGTGCGCGTGCCTGCATGTTGAGTACAGGTGCCTGGATCCTCTGGAGCTAAAGTTACAGGCACCCAGTTTGTGAATGCCTGATGTGAGTGCTGGGAACCCAACTCCAATCCCTGAAAAAGCACTGAGTACTCTTAACCAGTGAACCACCTTCCCAGCTCCTCCTTTTTACAAATGCGGTTTACTGGGACTAGACACATCATGTTTTAAAAATACTTTCTAACTTATTTTAGCACAAAAAGAAAATTTATATACTATTACAGTTCTCAAATACCGAAAATAAGAAAGACTCTCGGGGGGCGAAAATCAACTTTAATAGGAAAACTGACATTTACTTTTGAGTCTAAGAATCTTTATGTTACAAAATAAAGAAAAAATTAATTTATAAAATCATAACTGTTAAATTTGATATAAAACTTAAAACCATCACTACTGTAAACATCTGAAATAAAAAAAATTCTCTATTTTTCTTTTTTTGCAGTTATTGTTGATAAATTCCACAATTCTGCTGATGTCACTGTATACTAATTAGGATACTAGAGTAAGAAAGTCTTAGTTTTGCTCTGTGGACAGATGTTATTATTTGGTTTTTCACTTTAAATTCTTACAGTTTCCATCAAGTACTATTTTAATGAGACCAAATTTAAGATTTATTTCAATGTCCTAAGTAGCTGCAAAAGTGCTAAAGCCATTAAGCACTTAGCACAATAGATACTCTTAAGTAAATTCCTAATTAACTGTCCTAATTAAAATGCAGATTTTCCAACCTAAGTCTATGTCTATTTGGAAAAGAAAAAGTAAGAACAGCTACAACAGTAAGCTATGGAATTAATCCTCACGACAACTCTAAGAATGTACTGGCTATTATCATTCCTCTGTGCAGATGAAAAACTGGACTCACAGAGGTTGATTAACTTATGTAAGGTGATAGAATAGTCAGGTGGCAGGTTTGGCATTCCACATCAAGTTGCCGAGATCCAGAATCCACATGTTTTAACTACTATGTATATCACTGATACTCACTACTCTAAGGTCTTTGAAGAGGATGAGACCTAGGAATCTTCACTTTTAATAAAGTTATCAGATTCTTTTAATACTTTATAAACTTTAAGAAACAAGGGCATACTAACACAGATTTGGTTTTCAAGAAGCAACTAAAGGAAGCAAATTTAACTTTTAGTGTTTAAAAAGTCAACAAAAAGGGGTTAGGGATTTAGCTCAGTGGTAGAGTGCTTGCCTAGCATGCACAAGGCCCTGGGTTCGATCCTCAGCTCCACAAAGAAAAAAAAAGTCTACAAAAACACTGTCAAAGAAACAGAAGTCAAAACAGGTTTCACTTTTTTAGCACATTAAGACTTAAAAAACTTTGGTAAATAGGTCAGGCTTTATAAGAGCGATTTAATATTTATGCATCAAAGTTTTATTTTCAGTAATACAAATGGATATTTTAGTTTAGAATGGCTACTACTAAAATCTTATTTAACTATTTCTACAAGGTATTTTTATGTTCAATACTAATAAACGAGGTGCTAAATATACTGCCAGTACTTCAGGGAAGAAAAAAAATTCACTTATTAGATAATAATTGGTACTTTAAGATTCACCTATTTTTATTTTATGTGTATGAGTGTCTGCCTGTATGTATGTATGTATGTATGTATGTATATGACACATATGCCTACCGCCCTTGGAGGCTAGAAGAGGGTGTTGGGTCCCCAGGAACTGGAGGTACAGATGGTTGTAAGCTATCGTGTAGATGCTAGGAACCAAAGCTGGTTCCTCTGCAAGTACATCAGAAGTCCTCATAGCTGAGCTACCTCTCGGGGCCCTTCAATCTCTATTTCAGAAGACAGTTTCAAGTTCTCTTCACGAATCACAACATAGTATTCATACTGCAAACTAGAAATAAGAGCTACCTTAGTCCAATACAGGCTCACAAACAAGACAACTACAGAGAAAGAGAAAGAGAGAGAGAGAGAGAGAGAGAGAGAGAGAGAGAGAGAGACTGACTCAATTTATTTTGAACAGTTCAATCTAACAAAACATGTACTTTTGACCTTAAATTTCTGAGTGATAAGCAAATGGTCAATAACTGACTAGAAGTATCACTTATAACAGTGTTTTCCAACTTTTGCCATGAGTCAGAGTCAAAAACACATTTTATCATGCATGTCAACACACATATACACAGAGGCAAGTAAAACCGAAGTTTCATAAAACAATGTATTCAACTATACATATTCATGGTATTGTATGTGACACACTGAATATACATGATGTACTTATAAATTCTTTTTTAATATTGATAACTTAAAAAAGAAACACTGGTCATGCAATCCACTAAAGTTGATTTCATATATCATTAGTACCACCTACCACTGTACAAAACACTACTTATGCAGTCTGTGTTACTATTATATACAAACGTCTACTCATTAATACAGAAACAAGAAAAATACTAAAAACGGACATTCTGTCCTAAGAGCTATAGAATTAAATATTAAGAAATTGAGGAAAAAATGAATGGGAGAAATAACAAAAGCTAGCATGATTACCAATGGAAGTATAAAAATATAATAGTGTATCATCACAAGCAATGAATTGGGCAGGATGGCCTCCAACCAAACAGTAAATTATATTTTACTGGATATTCTGTATAAAGGTTATGTGAAAAAATTCTAAAGAATATAATTTACCATAATAATGTTATTAAAGTAGTCTATTATATTACATATATAAACACACTTTTTTTTTTTTTACTATTTAAAGATACCTGATTTTTATCCATTTTCCATTTCCCTCAAATAGGATTTTTACTGAAAATAGATGTAGGATACTGTTACACAGTATTTTTCTTGCCTCTTTATTTTCATAACTACTTGAGACCTACAAATTCAAATATATCACTTTTATTTTATGAGCTTATAAAACTTTTGGAAATAGACTGTCCATAACACTACGAAGAAAAACATTTAAAGAAAGTGTCATTAGTTGAAGCAAACACTTACTAGGTCAGTAGAAAATAACCCTTATGAGGAGGTTGCCTATTTCAGTATTAGCAACTTCACATGGCAGCAATATTTTTTGTTTTTTTTGTTTTTAAAAATGTTTGAAGACTTATATTTAGCCTTTACTAAATATTCTCTCTGAAGTTTATTTATAGCTAAGAGTTGAAATACCTGTTTTTCAAGTTAATCTGTCCACCATTTCTATATTGGTTAAATATGTTCAAATGGCTTACCAGAGTAATATTACTGTGTACAAACCCTGACTTTTTTCTTAGAAGAATTTCATTTACATATACTGAGAGATATATGCACACAGACATAAAGAAGAGAGATATGTATATATACATTTCCATTAAACTACATCTACAAAAGTTAGTAGAGGCTGGAAACTAAAAACACCAAGGTTTGTCAGAGATAGAGGTAAAGTTACGTTTTGCCTACATCCGTACTTTAAAGGGAAGCACACTGTGAAACCAGTCATTAAAAGTATACACCCTGTAGTTTCTGGAAATTCGGCTGTTCTCTCAAGGAATGACACCAAAACAAAAAATTAAACGCAAGAACTTGGTGACAATGTTGGAACATTTACCTGAAACTCCGGCAGAGCAGGTGACTTGGTGACAGTTTTCCTCTTCTTGGTGATTGCTTTTTTAGATATGGATTTTTTTCCTTTCAAGATTAAAAGAGAAAAACTTCATAATGCTGTTTACAGCACCTCATTAACAGAAACCAATTTACACAGAGCCTTGAAAGTTAAACTGTAACTAACAGATGGTTGCTAGTAAGTCAAATGAAAATAATGAATCAAACAAGCCTCAGTGAAAGCAAATATTAAACTGCAGCTACCCGTAACAGACACACCAACAACACTGCCTCTTTACGTAAGAACCAACACTATTACACTGTTCAAGGTGATACAGAAACATCAGAGTTTGTTCAAAGGAGTAGGCAAAAAAGCCACAAATAAAACTGCTGCTCAGTTACATTCACAACTTACATGAGCCTGAAAAAAGCCTTTCCTTAACGATGACTTCTGCAGTCAGGAACCTGGGTAAGCATTTTATCTAAAGATTATGGACTCCTCAACCAAAAGTGGAAACCCCTTAGTAATATAAGGATGTCTTCCTTTAGCTCTGTATTTATTTAATAGGCTGCTTTGGGCATTATTTGAGATCCAAAGTTTTAAAAAGTATAATTAACATATCCCTTTAATGTGCAATTAGTACTTTGTGCACTCAGAAATCATGAACCCCTCCGTTTGTAATATAAGATGCCTTCCTTTAGCTCTGCATTTATTTAATGGGCTGCTCTGGGCAGTATTTGAGATCCAAAGTTTTAAAAAGTATAATTAACATATCCCTTTAATGTGCAATTAGTACTTTGTACACTCAGAAATCATAAGGAAAAGTAAATCTCATCCTTAAAGAATCCAATTTCCAGAATACATCTGAAGTATATAGCTACTTCTTTGCATTTAATGGCGCAAAATAAAACATACATAAATGCATTTTTGGCAAGGAACATGCTAAAATTTTTCCTTACTTTGTTTTAATGCTGAAGCTCTCACACTGTAACCAGAGCTGGCTGCTCACAAAAATTCTCTTGCTTCAGGCCCCCAAGAGCTAGTATTATATGTGTGAACTACTACATCTTCCTCTTATGTGTAATTATCAAATAATAAATTTATTTAATTGTGGGCTGGAGAAATGGTTCAGGGGTTTTAAAAGCACTGGCTGCTCTTCCAGAGGACCTGGGTTCCATTTTCAGCAACCAGATGGTGGCTTACAACTCTAGTTCCATGAGATCATTTTCTTCTGGCCTTCACAGGCTCTGCATGCACACGGTGTACAGATATACATGCAGGCAAAACATACATACACAAAATAAAAATGAAAAATAAATATACTTAATTGTTCAACAAATGCTATATACAGGACACTAGTTCATGAGAACAATAAGGAATTATTAAGTGGAAACCTTGTCTTCTAGGAGTTCACAATTTTTAAGAGCATAAAAATGTTTCTGTTAAATTTTTGGGTATGTGTTGGAGATTAGCTCCAAAGCCTTGCGCATGTTAGGCAAGTGCTCTACTTCAGAGCTACATTTGCAGTCCTTCTCTGTTAATTTTGATACACAATTATTTCTAGGCTAAAATCAACTTAGTATTTACCTTTTCAAAAGAGAAAATAAAATCACATAATTCTAATATCCCTCTCTAAACATTTTTCTAAATTGATAAGATCTTATATAACAGATGTTAATTTTGTTGCAACATTTTACTAAGTCCAACTAAAATAATTTCCAATTACAATAAAATTGTTATTTTCTGTATTCCCTTTCAATGAAATCACAAAATTATAACTTGGATAATTCCTAACATTTGACTCAAAATATGTGTATACTATGAATGAACTATGTGAATTTTGAGGTGCTTAAGTTCATATAGATTTCATTGTTTGGTTTAAATAGGTATCAATTTGCTGTAATTTGACTTTTGCTTTAATTAAATGAGTATATAATTACCCAACAAACATTTCCTTTCTCATCACCATTATTTGCTTCTGTGTTCACACTGTTACCTAAGACAGTACTAAATCTAGGAAACTAGAGGAATGAGTGAGCTGTTAAAATAAACAATACTCAAGCAGAAATGACTAAGTTCTTAGTGTCTGTAAAATATAGCTAGCTCAAGGAGTCTTCAAAATCTGAATGCCAAGCTGGGCAGTGGTGGCGCACGCCTTTAATCCCAGCACTCGGGAGGCAGAGGCAGGAGGATCTCTGTGAGTTCGAGGCCAGCCTGGGCTACCAAGTGAGTTCCAGGAAAGGCGCAAAGCTACACAGAGAAACCCTGTCTCAAAAAACCAAAACCAAAACAAACAAAACCCAAAAAATCTGAATGCCAGGATGCCTTTTCTATTTATCATTTTTTAGATATATTTATGTGTATGAGTGGTTTGCCTGCATGTATGTTTGTGTACTGTATGTGTGTCTGGTACCCAAAAAGGTCAGAAGAGGCTATTGAATCCCCTAGAAATGGAGTTCCAGAACACTGTGAGTCACCACGTGGGTCTCAGAACAAGTGTTTTAACTGCTGAGCCATCTCACCATTATCCTTTTTTTTTTTTTTTTTTTTTTTTTTTTAGGAAGTTCATAGGAAAAAGATTTGCTAAGTAAAAGTAAATTTGCCTTACATTAGGTGGGGAAGCTTTTAAAACACAATTTGAACAAAAGGAAAGTCCCCCTCAATCCTTTCTCTTTTACTGCTCTAATAGGCTTGCTTTATTTATTTAGACACTGCTTCTTGTATCCCAGGCTAGCCTAGATCTTAGTGTCAAAGACGACCTTGAATTTCTGAACCTGCCTCCAACTGCCAAATAATAAGCATGTTCCACTACTTTAGAAATAATTATTTAGGAGGAGGAAGGCTGGGAGGGTGTGGGAGGGGGGATGAGAGGGAGCTCTGTGGTTGGCATGTAAAATGAATAACACAATTTTTAAGCAAAAAATAATTATTTGCCGGGCGTTGGTGGCGCACGCCTTTAATCCCAGCACTCGGGAGGCAGAGCCAGGCGGATCTCTGTGAGTTCGAGGCCAGCTTGGGCTACCAAGTGAGCTCCAGGAAAGGCGCAAAGCTACACAGAGAAACCCTGTCTCGAAAAACAAAAACAAAAAACAAAAAAAATTATTTATTTAGTGTGCATGTGTGTCCATGTATGTGGGTAGTCATTTGTCACAGCACACTTGTGGAGGTCAGAGGACAACTAGTGAGAGTATGTTCTCTCCTTCCATCATGTGACTTTAGGGGATTAAACTCAGGTTGTCTGGCTTGGCAGCAGGTTACCTGTTAAGCCATCTTAAAGTCCCACCACCATTTTTTTTTTTTTGAGAGTTTTTTGCCATGTAGTCCCAACTGTCCTCTAACTCATGGCAATTCTACTACCTCAGTTTACCTGTTGGGATTATGCATGCACACTACAGTGCCATTTGTACCGTGCTGGGGATCAGGCATATGCTACATTCATGCTGGGCAAGAACTTTATCAACTGAGCCCCATCCCCAGTTTCTCCAATTAGCTTACAATCATTCATTCGACACTGTATAGACATCTTTAATAGTCAAATGCACTTCATATTGTTGTCTCATAGACTTTTCAAATCATGTAGTAAATTCTTAATAAATTTTAGCGGCCACTCTGTGTGGGTGGATTTAGGAAATTTATGTGGTTATGTCTTTCAGTCATTAGGCTGATTAAATGCTATTAAGTTCCTGGACTTGCATCAGTAGTCATGTGGGGACTTGAAGATTGAGTTCTGAAACCAAGCTATGTGGACTTGGATATCTGCTATAGTCACCTACTAGCAACATGCAGGTCAGTACACAGCTTGTGGAAATTGGTTCTCTCCATTCTCAGCGTAGGTTCTGAGGACTAAACTCAGGTTACAGGCTTGGTACCAAGTATCTTTAATTAATGTGATGAGCCATCTCACTAGGCCCTGCAAATCTTACTTTTTAATCCCCACCCCCTTGATTCTTCTCCATAGCTTTTGTTCTTATGTCCATGTCCCCTGTTTTTTTTTTTTTTTTTTTTTTTTTACAGTAAGTCCACTGATGCCACCCATCAGGGCATCATAACTAAATGCTTTTCCCCCCACTATGCTGTGAGTTACTAATGATAGAAATTATATTACTCTCAACACACAATGCATAGCTTCCAAGAAGTGATCCTTAAATACCAGAATCCCACTTTTCGTCAGAAATTTTGACATTGTAGTAGTAGGGAAAAGTGAGGCAAGTTATATCTTAACTATTCTGTGCATCCATTTGAGTCCATTTTGTATTGAAGGTCACACTGAAATTACTTTAAGTAATTAATACTTTTTTCAGTACTGGGAATTGAACCCAAGAGCACCATGCTTTCTTGGACAATACTCTGCCACTGAATTATAGCCCCAATTCTTTTTTATATGAGATAGGCTCTTGGTAAGTTGCACAGGTTGTCCTTGAACTTGAGATCCTCTGGCCTCAGCCTCTGTAGCACCTGGGATTCTAAGTGGGCCTGATCATTCCTGGTTTAATTTATACTATTTACCACAGACATAGGAGGACTAATGTTTATAGTGGTAATAAGAGGATTATAACACTTATTGGGATATTGTCATATACTATATGACATATACTTACTAAAAATGATTTTATATAAATTATTTTATTTAATTCTCAAAGCAACTATTGAAACCAATATTTTACTAGAGATAACTAAAGATCAAAAGGATTAGTTAACTTACTCAAGTGCCAGTAAGTAAGCACCACACCCAGGGATTCTAACTCCAAAGTCCAAGTTCCTTCCACTATGTCATTCTAGTTCACAAAAATCAGTTACCATTTGTTGATTCTTACTACAAACCAAGTGACAAGCAGATAGGTTTTATGAATTTCTACTCTAATTTATCCTGCTAGAAAATTAGCAAGCTAGAGACTGTATTAGCTCATTTATACTAATATACAGACTATAGAAACCAATGGAGGCTTTATAGCTGCTATGTACTGGAGCAGATATTATCAGCCACACTTTCCTCACTTCAAAACTGTGCTGTTTGATGACATAACATAGCTTCCTTTCAAACTTATGCAGGGATGAAATATGCTTATGACTGACTTCAGAGTAATCTTTTTTGATCAGGATTCAAAGATTTGCACATTCACCATTACTTAACACCTTGTGCAACCTCAAAAGATAGCCTGGATATTTATTTCCCCCTTCTTTGCTAAAATTCAGGCCTTTAAATAAAATTAAACATTTTTTATATGAAGCATAGACTAGTACAAAACCACACAGCTATTATTTGGGTTTATTTGGAGAAGCTAGCAGTGAAGTACAGACACCTACAGCTACAGCTGAAGAATGGTTCTTTTCTTTCAGGCAAAAGCTGTCCTCATTCACTGAGCAGGCAGCTTTGCAAGAACACACAAACAGTTGCGAAAAAGTCACACCTGTCTGGCTTGCCAGGTAAGCCAAATCAATTCTGGCTGATTAATGGAATGAAGGGAAGGCACAGCCAGATCACCATCATATTCCAGTTATTTGGTAATTTGTTTTTATTTCAGGACAAGACATATACTAACTGCCACCAGTGGGACATTCTCATGGCTTGAGTAAATCAAGGTTTTCACTCCCAGAGCCCCAAATCACCTGGCCCCATAAAAACAACCATAATCCAGATTTAAGATTGTGTGTGAATCAGAAGTCATTTTAAAATATAAGCAGAATATAAAAAATGATGTTTTAATCTCACACCACTGAGTTTAAAACATTGTTATGTACAAAAAGTTAATTTGTGCTTGGAAAACGTATAAGAATATCTTAATAATCCTAGTAATAAAACTTTGTAATTAATGTTACAATAGTATACCTAATAAGCTTTCTAAAACACCATGCTCAGAACAGCTTAAGAAACTCATACTTCACCTAAGAAAAAATTATAACTAAAAAAATACATTATCTTTTAATGGAGGCACAAATGCCTCCCTCATCCTTTATAATCGGAACTGGCAATTCAATTTTCCTTTCCTTCATTCTATGCCTTATCTGTATTCCCATCCTTCATCTGTTTTCCTGTGTCTGTTTTCATCCCTTAGCCCACTGGGCTACTCAAGGATTTCAACAATTCTTTTCTGGATCAAACCTTTTCATGGTTTAAAATTCTCCCAACACATTCATTACCTCCTCAGTTTTGCCAGTTTAGGAATATTATTAACTTACTGTTGAAGTAAAAAATTCAAGGACATTGTATGATATTAAATAGTGGATCTGGGAAGTGCTTGGGATGACAAGCCACAAAAATGGAGTTTAACTTGCATGTTATTTACTACAGGTGCATGTCTTAAGCTAATATTTAATCTATAGAAGTTCCTGAGCTGCTGTAAGTAAAAAATTTGATCTTTAACAATTGATTTTCATATTGTTCTCCTTGATTATGAGGAATGTTCTTCTCATGATGGTAAAATTCTTTTACCTAATCACACAATATGGTAACTGTTGAACATCCAATAATTTTCTCTTTAACTTAGTGTTACATGAATATTAGTTCTGGGGAGAAAAAGTAGAAGGAACTGAAAAATAAAAAATAACAATTAGATGCCAAGTTGTGCTACTTTCTGTACACCTCTCTTGATAGAGAATTTCTTTTTCTGCCAATGTAACAGAAAAGTTACATGGCATCCTTATTTGTGTTTAATTTTCTCTTCAAAGTCATCTTCCAGCTCTCATTTAAACTCTACCAGCTTCTTTTCATGGCTACTTAATGGCACCCGAATTATCTTTTAAGTATAAGTATCTCTGAATCTCACCATTTATTAGCTGTGTAACACCGGGCAAGTAAATAGATCTTCTTGTTCCTCATTTTAAAGAATATCTATAAAATCTTGGGGCCAGAGAGATGATTCAGCAGTTAAGAGTCCTTGCTATTCCTTTTTTTCTTTTCTTTTCTTTTCTTTTTTTTTTGGTTTTTCGAGACAGGATTTCTCTCTGTAGCTTTGTGCCTTTCCTGGAACTCACTCTGTAGTCCAGACTGGCCTCGAACTCACAGAAATCCACCTGCCTCTGCCTCCCGAGTGCTGGGATTAAAGGTGTGCGCCACCACCGCCCGGCTGAGTCCTTGCTATTCTTGTAGAGGACCAGGGTTCAGTTCCCAGTACCCACATATTAGCTCACAACCATCTCTAACTCCAGTTCCAGATCCAATACCTCTTCTGGCCTCATCCAGCACAGGCACCCAAGTGATGTGCATATACAAATGAAGACAAAACACTTACATACATAAAATAAAATAAAAATAAGTCTTCAAAAACATCTAATAAGGCTGGGCGTTGGTGGCGCACGCCTTTAATCCCAGCACTCAGGAGGCAGAGGCAAGCGGATCCCTGTGAGTTCAAGGCCAGCCTGCTCTACAGAGTGAGTTCCAGGAAAGGTGCAAAGCTACACAGAGAAACTCTGTCTCGAAAAACAAAAAAAAATAAAAAAATAAAAAAATAAATAAGACTAACAGTAGTTACCTATTTTTAGAGTTTTTTATGATTAAATGAAATAACATGTACAAAGGCTAACATTTAGTGTTACAAGAATATTAATTCTCCTAAGGAAAAAAAGAGAAGGGACTGAAACAAAATGACACAGGGTTGAGGATGTAACTTAGTGGTTGAACACATGCCTGGCATGCATAAAGGCCTGGACTGCAATCCTAGCACTGCAAAATAATAATAAAAAGAAAAATAAACTGACAAGATGTAGAGTGAGTTATTTCATTCTCACATAATCTTGCAATCTCTAGGTGGTACTCTAAAAATATTTTCCATGAAGACACATCTAGTTAGGTTCCAGATGCTATCAAAACAGAATTCTACAAACTTTTCACAAATATGGCCTTAGAAGTAACCAAATATTATGAATTATATTATTTCTTGTTATTTTCTATAAACTGCTTTTTATTTATCTGACACGTCTCATATAAAGCTCATTCATTTGCTCTTGGGATCTTGATTCAATTATTTAAGCTAGCATCATATGCCTAGAAAGTGGTTTCTACCAAACGGCATACTCTTGAATAGATTCTAACATCTCAACTTTTACTTCAAAGATTTTTATTCTGCTATTTTTTAACAACTTGATTAATTATAAGTATGCTTTGTTCATGATACTAGTCATTTTTTTTTTGCCTATTTATTACCTATTATTATTGAAGCCTAACTATTCTTTAAAGTCCTTCATTCTTTGGGAAATCTTCCCATGGCATACACCAAGTTTTCCTGTTTGCTTCCTCTTTTTTATTGTATGGTCTTGATTATTAAATTGAGAAGGCTATTTGTCAGGGTTTTTTTTTTAGGTTTATATATTCGTATAAGTGTTTGTCTGCATGTATGTATGTGCACTACATTCGAGTGTCATATCCTCTGACGTAGAGTTGCAGATGGCTATGAGCCTGCTTGTGAGGGCTGGGAACTGAACTCAGGTCTTCTGCAAGGGCAGCCAATGTTCTTAATAGCTGAGCCACCTCCACAGACCTATATTTACCAGTGAACTTAATTTTCTCTTTCTTTTTTAATTAACCAGGCACACCTTTAATCCCAGTACTTGGTAGGCAGAGGTAGGTGGATCCCTTCGAGTTCAAAGGCTTGTCTGGTCTCTATAGAGTTCCAGGCTGGCCAGAGATACAGAGATGCTTTTGTCTCAAAAGCAAAAAAAAAAAAAAAAAAAAAAAAAAAAAATTTAATTATACACACACATATACTTTTTTAAAAGTGTGTGTGTGTGTGTGTTTAGGTCAAAGGACAATTTGGAGGAGTTGGTTCTTCTTTCTACCCTATGGTTCTCACAAATGACCTCAGATCATCAGGCTTGGGAGGAAGAGCCTTTCTTTACTCAACTGGGCCATTTTGCTGACCACACTTTCCTAATCTATTAGAAAAAAGAGTGCTTGCCTTATCTATTTAGATCAGTTTATAAGTATCGCAAAATGATCTGGTTGAAAAGAATGACTACTGAGAGAAGAAAACTCCTTTATACTAAACTAGCTTAAAATGGAGAACTTTAAGATATGTCTTTTATTACTGCAAATGCATCTTTGTATTTTAAATTAATTTGAGCTATTTGCTTCACACAATCTGTAACAATACTAAAATAACCAAAACACGCACTAAGGAAAGTGGTTCAGTAAACTATAACATACAGACCCCTATGCAGCCATTGAAAATGATGTAGCAAACATCTGTTCACTGCACACAGCTGTGTATGTACTCTGTAAGGTGAGAGTAGTGCAAAGTATGGAAAGCATGCATAGTTTGACCCTATCAGAACATGTCTCAGAGTTCTACCAGACACACACGATAAAGCTGCTGGCGGCGGTGGTGGCGCACGCCTTTAATCCCAGCGCTCAGGAGGCAGAGGCAGGAAAACCTGTCAAACCTATGACCATGGAGCTCACTTCCTACAAAGTATAAAAAGGAAGCACTGAACTCAAACATGATGGAAACTCAACTAGATAAGGCCATGCTTCCTCAACACATAATAAAAACGTACAAAACAAGTGGCCTGAAATGATGTAAAACAAATGGTTTATTCTTATAGCATCTGATGCAATACTATTACATCTAAGGTTTGTAAGACTTGAAAGTAAGAGAATGAAGACATTCACACGGTCTTTGTAAATTTTCATTCTAAAGGCTTATTTCTCAAAGTTACTTTAAAAAGTTAGGTCAATATGGACCACTTTCAAAGTTTTAGTCAAACAAGCTAGGCCTGGTTTTAGTAGTAAACATTACACTACTACTTTAAAAACACCTTGCATGTGTGCTTGTTAGAACTCAGGTCATCAGGTTTGGTGGCAAGAGCTTTTACCTGCTCAATCATCTCTCTGGCCCTATACTTTATCAATGATTCATTACACACATGTTTTAGAACATACTGTGTTCTATTTAACGATTTAAGTAATTAAAAACTCACTCCCTCATTTGGCCAATTTAATTAACTATGCTGCTGTGGGAAGGAATGAAAATGAAATGCACAATGATGTTTGGAACCACAAGTCATTTTGGTAAGCAGTTCTTACTCTTTTCTTCCATCAAGCAATTTTTTAACAAAGGTTAATAAAACTGACCATATGTTTTCATCTCACCTATCCTGTGGTAAATCAGAAATAAACTGATTAAGACAGACAACAGAAAAAGCAAAATCAACAGAATCCTACCAAAAAAAGAAAAAGAACTTCTGTTGTTCAAATAGGCTGATTGCAAATATATAGGGCATTTAAATTGGGCAAAAAACACACTTAGAAATCCCCCCCCACACTTTTTTTTTTTCTTCAAGACAGGGCTTCTCTGTATAACAGCACTATCTTAGAACTTGCTTTGTAGACCAAGCCTGCCAAGAAATCACAGAGATCTGCCTGCCTTCTTAGTGCTGGGATTAAAGGTGTGCTGCACCACCACCACCACCACCACCACCACCACCACCACCACCACCACCTGGCTTACAAATCTTTTTAAAAGTAATATACTTTATACTTGGTGTTTTATTAGTTGACATAATTCCCAGGTTCAGTTTTTTTCTAGATATGAAAATATATACTGAAAACAAAGTGCTAAAAAATATGTAATATGGGGAATAAGTTCAGACACAGTAAATAATATGATTACTCTAGACAAAGAAATAAACTGCTATATTTGTGTGTCCTTAGCTTGGGAGAAAAAAAAAACCAATTATGTAAGTGATGAGACACAGCATTCACAGGGAAAAATATGAAAATACAATATTCAAGTATGTCAAACTGAGATTCATTCAAATGTATACTAGTTATTTTTGTTAGTATATAAAAATGTTTCCTGCCCTGAGTTTTTAATCCTGTGAAATAAAACTTGACCCCCACATACACATAAGTAAGTACACAGATGCATTTCATTCTGTCAACCAGAGCTTCCATAATGCAAAATTGAAAGAAAAATGTAACTACACTTAAATATAAGAAGTCCTGCCCATTGGGTCAGCTTACCAGATTTGTGCTTCTTGTGTTTTCCTTTCTTTTTAATGATCAATAACTTATTTTGGATCTCAGGTTTGTAAGACTTGAAGGCAAGAGAATGAAGACCTTCACGTTTTCTTTGTAAATTTTCATTCAAAACATCTTTCAATTTCTTTTTTTTCTTTTTCTTCTTTTTCGCCCTCATTTTGGTTAGTTTGAGTTTTTTGTGGCTTTGTAGCGAGTGCTCTAACAATATATCTCTTACAACTCGGTGGCAGTTAATATCCTGATGATCAATGTGACTTCCATTTATATGAATCTGGCAAGATTTCAGAGCATTTTCTTTTAATGGACTGGGTTCTGTCTTTATTCTGGAGGCTTCACCATATTTTTCCTGATTTTCTATAAATCTTATTTCACCTGGACTGAGTGGCTCTCCAAAGGCAGTAACTTCTCCTGGACTTCTGGGCTTCTCCAAATTTTCTTTACAACAATCAGTTTTTTCAATTCCACAGGGACTGTGGACTTTAATGTCACAGTTGGATTTTATTTCCATTTCAACAGAGATGTCATGATTATCAAAGTTCATTTTAGCAGGACAACAGGCTGGATCAAACTCCATTTCCTGCTCTTTCTTGAAGGCTGAGGGCAGACTTTCTCTATTACATCTGTGTTCTCCATTACTTGTACTAACATGGTCACACTTGAATTTCTCCAGTTTAATTCGAGGTACTCTTTTTACTTTAATGGGTGGAACTGGAAATTCTGGGGCCTGGAAGGGCCTTTGTTTATAAATCCGTACATCTGCACCACAGAACTGTGGAAAGTGTACATAAGCATTCTCCAGATAGTCGTAGCCAAGGATGACTTCCCTACACTCATGAATGGGCTGCCCAAGCACAGCATCCTGAACTTCCTTCTGTGTCTCATACACAAAGTCACAGAGTCCTTTAAGTAACCACACTTTCTGGTAGAAAGGTAGCTCGTGAAAAGGTTTTTCTTCCAAGGGATTAACTTCTCCAAGAACCTTAAAAAACTGAGGACATAAGCCGAGCCTCTCAGCGCAGCTGTCAGGATGCTCGGTCTGCCCCACCGCAGTGTACCACTGCCGCACCTTCTGTCTCAGCACCGCCTCCCAAGTCCGGTAAGGCAAAGTGGGTCTTCGATGTAAGGTAGGTCTGCGATGGGGAGGGCTCAGTAAAGAAGTCATTATTTTAGACAGAAAGGCGTTACACTGGGGCATCAGAAGACAGCGTTCCAGTTCATAAAAGACAATTTCTGGCAAGTTTAGAATCTGCTGGGCTAAACAAAGGAAATGCCCAATGGCTGGAATTTCCCACATGTTCTCCATACAGGCTGGAGCTGCTTGAGCAAGGAGCTTTCTTTCCCACTCTTCTACTTCCTTTTGACAAGCTTCTTCCGCTTCTTTTTTTTCTTGCTCCCGAAGCCTAAACAAAATTTAAATTATACTACTATTACTTAAAGACAGCAGCATAAAATACTGAAATTTAAAGTTATATTTATCTTCAGTAATTAAGACAACTGACTTATGTTTTCCACATGAGTCCTAAGTGCCCCATTAAAAGTATGTTGTACCTCAATCCTCATAAGGAAATACATATTCCCCTGTATCCTCAGTTTTATGGATGGAGACCTATCACTAACACCATCTCCGGGGTGAAACACTTGAACTTATAACATATATCTACTTTAGCTAATAAGACAGTGAATTTTGACTGTAGTCATTTCTATACTATGACTTCATTTAAAAGCTATACAATGTTTATATTTTTACCTACATTATTTCATTTCTATAAAATTATAGCAGTGGGGCTGGGGATGTAGACAGTTTGTAGAGTGTCTATCTCGCATATAAGAAGCTCTAGGTTTGATCTCCAGCACTGCATAAAAACAGGGTGCTCAAGGCCATTCTTAGCTACATTGTGAGTATGAGATCAGCCTGGAATATGAGAAACAGTGACTCAAAAAGAGAGAAAAGATTATAATAAATAGTAAATAATAATTTAAGCAAAAAGTTATGTGCTTGTCAGTGTTACATGGAGCTCTATTAGACAGAAAAAAAGGAACTATAAAGAAACTGTAGGGGATAGGGAGATGGCTCCACTGATAAAGTACCCACTGCAGAAGCATGAGGTTGTGAGTTCTGATCCCAGCCCCCATGCAAAAGCTGGGCGCAGTAGTGTGCAGCTGTGAGCCCAGTATATGTGTGTGTGTGTGTGTGTGTGTGTGTGTGCGCGTGTGTGCGTGCAAAGTGGTAAAGACAGATGGATTCCAAAGCTCACTGACTAAACAGTCCTGCCAAGTAGTGAGCTATAGGTTCAGTGAGAGACCTTGTCTGAAAAAAATAAGGTGGAGAGTGATAGAGGAAGACATCTGATGCTGAGCTCAGTCTCGACACAAACATGCACTTGCATATACATGAACACACACCTCAGACACATGTACACATACCATAAACACACAAAAAATTATATTACTAGCCAGTATATGAAACGAGCCAAGATACCCATCATAGATAAATGGATAAGGAAAATGTGGTAACGTACACACAATGGCATATTACTCAGCCATTAAAGAAATTAATTTTTGTTATTGCAATATGAACAGAACTGGAAATCATGATGCAAGAAAAATAAATCAGATACAGAAAGACAAAGGTTACAAGTTTTCACTCATTTATAGAAACTACAAAATCAATCTAATGGAAGAACCAAGTGCATCTGGACATCCAAACTGTTAAATATCATTAACGAAATTCAGCTGTTGAGGGCTAGCAAGATGGCTCAGAGGGAAAGCCACTTGTTGCCAAGCCCGATGATCTGAATTTGACCTCCAGGATGGAAAGAATGAATTAGCTCCCACAAGTTGCCCTCTGACTTCCAAATACATGTTATATGCAGGTAAGGAGCAAACACAAACATATTAAAAAAATTTTTAATTTCATGATACTATGTCTCAAAAGACAAAACCGAACAAAAAGATACCCCCTCTAATATGTTTATAATTTTACAGAATTTTATTTTTACTACATGGGAGTGCAGGAGTAGCATGCTGGTAGAATCTGGCTTCTTCCTGTTATAAAAATACCAATCTGAGAGGTTTCAAGTTGATTATAAAAAAAAAAGAACAGAAAAGAACATATTCCTAGAATGATAGATACAGCTGTGCCTTAGCAGTTCAGGCCCAAAAGGGATGGCAGAATCCATAAACTTTCAGTCTTATATGTTGTCAGAAAACCTTTCAACAATGGTCAGAAGCCTAGTACCAAAGCACCCACGATTCAGTGTCTAGTTATTCCCCATGTCCTGCAACATAAATGTTTAAGTATTGTCCTGAAGATACAACACAATAAGAAAAATAAGGCTATAGAGTATGCTAAACCTCTGACCAAGAGAATGAAGGAAGCTAAATTAAAAAGTCAGCAATAGATTGTCAAATGGCACACACTATCTATAACTAGCACTAAGGATAGTTTAAAAAGCCACATGTAAACCCATTTTATAAGCATTGAACTAGTTACCCTCCACAGGGAATTTTGGTTCTCCGCAAAGCCGTACACTGCCAAATAAAAAGCCCAGTGCCAGGTGTGTGTTACCTTCCCTCCAGTAGTTGGTCAGAGGTATCCCAGAGACCCTCAAAGCAATACAGGCTATTGACACTGCTCTTGCTTGCCTACTAGCACTTAATGGAAAGACCCTATTGCTGAAGATACCACATATATAGCCATAGGAGATGGTGAAATCAAGTTGGTACTAAGCAGAAAGCTTTTTCCATGATGGCTTTCATAGTACTGGAAGGTGTGATGTAGGCTGCTGGGTAAAAAGTCAACAGTCTCACCCAGCTGAGAACCCTGTGAGCTACAATAATAACCACTATGGCAAGATGTGCTCCTAAGTGCCAAGGCGGTGCAAATGTTATGAGGGTAACCAACCACTTTCCGCTTTGGTTTATTAAAGCCTGCCCCACAGGAGAAAATGAATGCCCGGTGTGGTGGTCTGAAAGAAAATGGCCCCGACAGGGAGTGACACTATTAGGAGGTGTGGCCTTGTTGGAGAAAGTGTGTCACTGTGGGGGTGGGCTTTGAGGTCTCCTTTGTTCAAGCTACACTCTGTGTGATACACAGTTGCTTCTGCTTCCTGCAGACCAAGATATAGAACTCTCAGCTCCTCCTCCAGTACCATGTCTGCCTGCATGATGCCATGTCCTGTCATGATGATAATGGACTAAACCTCTAAACTGTAAGCCAGCCTCAATTAAATGTTTTCCTTTGTAAGAGTTGTTGTGATCATGTCTCTTCAGTGGTACTGCCAATTTGGCCAAGGACCCATGGATGGGGAGCTCACAGACCCCAGGAATAAGCCTACAATTATTTTACTAAATGGCTGGAGTATCAAACTGCCTTCTGAATCTCTTTCTCTGCACACAGATTAGCACAGCTATCAGACCTCATTAGAGACGTACAGTGGATGATGGCAAACACAGGAACTCCTAACTAGTCACAATGCAGAGAAATGTGTCAATGGAATGCTCAGCCATAGTAAGGACAATTCTATCACATCCCCACCCCAATATTCAGAGACCATTGTGGAAAAGGGGTGGGAAAGAGGGGTTGTAAGAGCCAGGGGTCAGGGAGGACAGGAGCAGAACAGTGTCTTCTGGACATGACCAGAATGCTGCACTCAGGAACTCATAGCAGCTGTGGCTGCTGGCCTAAAACCCACACAAGATTAAGCCAGTCAACATGCTGGAAGGTAGGGAAAGGATCACAAGTCCCAGGCATAACTGATGAGCTATGGCAGGTGCTGCCTCCTAGGGAGGGAGAGTCAGTTGTCTTTAAGAGTGTGGCCCCTACTAGGCTGGCCATGCTCCGCTGGCTGTCGACATGCCCAGTAGTATTGGGCAGCACAAATTGGACTCAGTACGTTATTGAAAAGAGAAAGAGGACATGAACATGAGAGAGAAGTAATAGGGGATAAACATAATCAAACTACATTACATGAAATTTTCAAAGAATTAATATATTTTTAAAAAATCAATCAAAATGATCCAGAAATGATAATGGTGTTAGAATTAGCAAACACTGTGATAGTTATTGAAAGTGTATTTTGCATGGTCAAGAAGTTCACTTAAACTAGGTGTGTGAGGCACAAGCCTGTAATCGCAGCACTTGGGGGCAGAGGCAGGTGAACTGCTTCAAGATCAAATTCAGCCTAGATTAGCCAAGGCTAGCCAAACAATGAAACAACAAATTTCACTTAACTTGGAATGTAAACAAAACCAAACCAATGCTGGGCGGTGGTGGTGCATACCTTTAATGCCAACACTGGAGAAGCAGAGACAGGATGATCTCTGAGTTTAAGGCCAGCCTGGTCTACAGAGTGAGTTTCAGGACAGCTAGGGCTACACAGACAAACCCTGTCTTGAACCTTTACCCCCCCGAAAAAGAAACCAAATTGAACCCAACCCCCCGCCCCCCAGACAGGGTTTCTCTGTGTAGTTTTGGTGCCTGTCCTGGATCTCGCTCTGTAGACCAGACTGGCCTCGAACTCACAGAGATCTGCCTGGCTCTGCCTCCCAAGTGCTGGGATTAAAGGTGTGTGCCCGGCTCAAATTGAACTTTTATAGGAAAATTAAAATGCTTGAGATTAAAAAAAAAATACACTAAATGGGATTAATGGCAATTAGAGGCAACCGAGAAAAAAGACCAGTGAATATAAAATGCATGAAGGAAAATACTTTCACAGAATATATTTAATTAAGAAAAATGATCATAGAAAGAAATTATAAAATAACAAGAATGATTAGGAATAAACTGTAAACTATATGGGTAAATATATTAATAAAAAGTAATGTTTAGTTTGGTGATAAAATGAGATGGCTGAATTATTAATGAAAAACAATATAGGCTACGTGTTATGGTACATGACTGTAATCATGGCACAAGGGAGGCAGAGGCAGGTGCATCTCTGTGAGTTCAAGGTCAGTCTGGTCTACAGAGTGAGTTCCAGGGCAGCCAGGATTACACAGTGAGACCCTGTCTCAAAAAACAAAAACAGGGGCTGGAGAGGTGGCTCAGAGGTTAAGAGCACTGCTTGCTCTTCCAAAGGTCCTGAGTTCAATTCCCAGCAACCACATGGTGGCTCACAACCTTCTGTCATGAGATCTGATACCCTCTTCTGGCCTGCAGGGATACATGAAGACAGAACACTGTATACATAATAAATAAATAAATTAAAAAAAAAAACAAACATGAAGCAGAAGTCAAAATCATGACTGAAGTAAAATATGCAACTTTTCTACCTGTGGAAATAGTTTTAATAGAACTAAATTTTCTTTTCCATATAGGCTGTCAATATATAGTGCTATACTAAAAAAGTCAAGAAACAACAATATAAGAAATTATTTGGAAATGTGAAACTAATTATAAGATAAGGTGGGTGAGACTGAATCTGAGACTTGAAGATTAGGTGTAATGAGACTGTTCTCTTTTATTAGAATCCTCAACAGTACTATACAGACTTTTAAGGAATATAGACTACAAACTGGAAAAAAAAAACTTAGCTGGGCAGTAGTGGTGCACGCCTTTAATCCCAGCACTCGGGAGGCAGAGGCAGGCGGATCTCTGTGAGTTCGAGGCGAACCTGGTCTAAAGAGTAAGCTTCAGGAAAACCAGGACTATACAGAGAAACCCTGTCTTGAAAAACAAACCAACAAAAAAATCTTTTTTTTTTTTTTTTTTTTTTTTTCAAGACAGGGTATTTCTGTGTAGCTTCGGAACCTGTCCTGGAACTCGCTTTGTAGACCAGGCTGGCCTCGATCTCACAGAGATCCTCTGCCTCCCGAGTGCTGGGATTAAAGGTATACGCCACCACTGCCCGGTTCCAAAAAATCCTAAATCAAAAATTTAAAAACCAAAGATGAGTCAGGTCATTTGAAGATCCTGTTTATTTAATTTGAATTATAGATTCTATTTATTTTACCAATAAATGGAATCTCTATAGACTTATAAACTAAGATAAACGGAATTTCCTCTTTAAAATTCTCTTGTTAACTATACAAAAGATTTTGAGTCATTTCCATAAAATTGAAGTAAGAACTTAAAGTTTGCTGTAAGAATCTGTATCTGTCAGAATATCAAACATCACAAAAGGCAGCTTACTTAGTATGTCTGACACTGGCTTTGATCAACTTTTTCATTATAACCTTTGACTACGAACTTACTGTAAAATTACTTAGCAGTTAGAAAAATCTTGATATTTATGACAGGTTTCTATTTTTAAAATCAATCAGGGGACATGGCTCAGTAGGTAAAGTTGTCCTCTGACTTACACATATATACTGAGAAATGCACGCCCCCTCCCACACACATATCACATACACATTTTAAAAAATTAAAATTCAAGGCTGGAGAGATGGCTCAGCAAATAAGAGTATTTGCTGATCTTGTAGGTAACTCAGGTTTAGTTCCTAGTACCCAGGGGCAGTTCACAACTGTCTGTAACTGTAGTTCCAAGGGACCAGTCAACCTCTTTTGGCCTCCAAAGGAACCAGGCACATATATGGTGTGTGTATATATATATATATACACACATACATACACACACACACACACACACACACACACACACACACACACACGCACACACACACACACACACGCAAAATATCCATACACTTAAAAATAAATGAGCCGGGTGGTGGGGGTGGGGGTGGGGGTGGGGGTGGGGGTGGTGGGGGTGGTGGGGGTGGTGGTGGTGGTGGTGGTGGTGGTGGTGGTGGTGGTGGTGGTGGTGGTGGTGGTGGTGGTGGTGGTGGTGCACGCCTTTAATCCCAGCACTCGGGAGGCAGAGGCTGGCGAATCTCTGTGAGTTCAAGGCCAGCCTGGTCTACAAAGTGAGTTCCAGGAAATGCGCAAAACTACACAGAGAAACCCTGTCTCGAAAAACCACACACACACACACACACACACACACACACACACACACACACACAAATTTAAATTAAAAAAATTAAAAAAAAAGAAAACCAATTAAAAAAATCAAAATGTGTAATACTTTGTTTTTTCTCACAGATTGAATTCACAGCCTGAGTATCTCTAGCTGAAATGCTGGGGAAAAATGTTCTGGATTTCATAGTATTTTCATATGCATAAAATGAAGCATCTTGAAGATGGAATCCAAATTTAAACATTAATTTATGTTCCACATATATCATATACATATTGACTGAAGGTAGTTTTATGGCACTTTAATGAACCTGTGCACTGAATGCAACCCATATAAACTTTTTAAATTTGAGTGTAAATTTCATCAGGTGTGGAATTTTCCATTTGTGGTGTTATTAGAGCTTACAAGCATCAGATTCTGGAATGTTAAAACTTTTAATTTAAATCCAGTATGCTCAACTCCTCTGAAGGAACATTAAATATAGAATAGAGGATACAATAATAAAATAATAACAATGATGATGATAATCAATAGAGAAAGAGAATAAAAAGAATCATAGGATCTTGTAGGCAATGCACAAATGACTAATACCAATGAATTACTCTTCGTTCTGATAAGAGAAAAATCATGTTTCTGAAGAGATGGAAACAAAAGCAACCAGTGCTTAGGAGAATGAAAGAGGAAACTTAAGCAGATGAAAAAATAAATACGTCTTGTTTTTGCCTAAAGAAGTGCTAAGTAACCTTTGGTTATTAGGTTAGTAATATGGTAAATGCTGAAACTATTCACCTAATGGAGACACTAAGAAGACACATAGAACAGTGAGAAGATGACTTCTTCATAATTCCACAGCAAGTCAGTGTAAAAGAGTGTGAGTGTAGAGCCTACTTGGCAGGCTACAGTTAACATCAACTGGGTTACTTTTGGAAGGAAATTAGGCAATGATACATACATTCTGTTAGGTCAGGGCCCTAGAAGAGCCACCATACAGGGGAAACACGCTACCAACTCTATGCGCACTACGTGAAGTTACTTAAGGAATACTGTTTGCAATGTTACTCCTCATGAACTGTATTTTTCAGGGGAGGATGTTAGAATCTAGTCATGGACTCTGGGTTTACTAAGCAAGGGTGAAGAAGAAAACAAAGTACATGGTTTCTGTGGGTTTGTTTGTTTGTTTTCTTTGCTGGACATAGGGTCTCACTTATGCAGCAGCCCAGGTTGGCCTGGAGCTCACTATATACCCCAGGCTAGCCTTGACCTTGAAGTAATCTCCCACGTCTCCTGAGTGCTGGAATGACATGTGAGTACCACCATTCCAGGCTTAAACTAGTTCTGTGGAAACAGGAATATGGAGTCTTTCAATTGATTCTTAACAATGTGGTGAATAAGGAATGGGATAGCCTTAGTATCTAGAGCTCTAGAGATAATGTATGTAATCTACCAGATTTAAGTTTATCTTGTATGTATGAATGTTTTGCTTGCATGTATGTAAATGTACTGCATGTGTACCTAATGCCCGCAGAAGACATTAGGTGCTAAGAATTGAACCTTGGTCCTCTACAAGAACAGCAAGTGCTCTTAACCACTGGAACCATCATCTCTTCAGGTGTATTCTGTGAGGTCAAGACCAGCATGGGCTATATAGTAAGTTACAGGCCAGTAAAAGGTGTATAGTGAGATCAGTCTCAAAGAATAAAGAGATACAGACAGACAGACAGACAGACAGAGAGACAGAGAGAGAGAGAGACAGACAGACAGACAGACAGACAGACAGAGACAGGCAGGTTGAACCTAACCACATTTTGTTGATAAAGACAGACTTTTAAACCAGTTCTCCAAAGATTTGTTTAAAGTCACAGTAGTAAAATAAAGGAAAGCAGGGCTCAGTGGTTAAGAGCACTGGCTGTTCTTCCAAAGCTCTTAGATTCAATTAACAGCAACCACATGGCGGCTCATGTCCATCTATGAGATCTTAAGCCCTCTTCTGGCCTGCAGGCATACATGCACACAGAGCACTTCACTGCTTTCTGTTATATACATGTATATAAAACATAGTTTAAAAATGTTAACTCTAGAGCCGGGCGGTGGTGGCACATGCCTTTAATCCCAGCACTTGGGAGGCTAGAGGCAGGCGGATCTCTGTGAGTTCGAGGCCAGCTTGGGCTACCAAGTGAGTTCCAGGAAAGGCAAAGCTACACAGAGAAACCCTGTCTCGAAAAACCAAAAAAAAAAAATTGTTAACTCTAGATACTAAGCCTTCTGTTTGGGGAAATAAGACTAAGGATCATAAAACCCACAATCAGTCATTAAAAATCAAATAAACAAAAAACTGGCCCTAATTTCTTTTTTCTAGATGAGCTTTGTTGTTGTTGTTCCTTTTAGGCCTGGAGAATATTTACCTGCTACTGTATGAAATACTAACAGAAATTCTAACAAGTGTTACTTTAACCATGCATACATAATTTATAAAAAGCACTGCTAATGATGAATGGCTTTACAAAAAAAATTACATTTGAAAGTACCCTCACTCGTTTACAAACTTTTAGTGAATGTTTATTATAAATGAAGGAAAAAAGAGAAAAATATAGACCCCCCCCCTTTCTCAAGAGTTTGCAATCTAGAAAAAACATAGAAGCTTCAATTAAAAATTATCCATTAAGGAAACACTACAATGTAGGCAAACTGATGGTACGACAAAGGAAAGCTAAGGTATTTGCATTTTAAAATGAGTAATACATATTATATTATAGGAATATTAACCACTAATATCGAATTTATTAGCTAGGTTTTTAACTTATCTGCTAACAACAGAGTCTCACAGTTAAAACAAAAAAGGAATTTAAATTTTAGTAGGGAACTTATAGAAGAAGCCTTGTAGGGTCAGAGACACAAATTTAAAAGAGGCCACAAATTAACCTAACTATATCTATACACTTCTCCAGGAGAATTTAGACTTCCAGTGGTATTTCACACTTCTGAAACTAAGAACCTAGAATAATCAGAAACTCCTACTGCCACTTTTGCCAAGATATAGTCTCCTGTCTCAGACTGCTGCTTCATGGTGTCTATACAGTTTCATGTAAGAAATATAGACCTGATCACATGCCCTCACCTTAGATATGAGTGGGTGTGAGAATTTAAAATTTTTGGCATTTGTCAGAAACGTCAAGATTTGTGTGGGAAAATAGCAAAAGTCTGGAAACCTATAAAAAAAAAATGCAGGTGACTATACTTACACTGCTATTTTTTTTTTATTTTAAAGGAAGATGATTTTTAATTATTCTTCAACAACTAGATAATCCAGAAGAAATAGACAATTTTTAACTCTACAGTCCACTGAGGCTGGTTACTGAAGAATTGTACATCTGATTATATCACTGACCTGTAAAGGGATTGAATCAATAATAAAATCATGCAGTCCTCTGCTGTTCTATGTTACTATTATGAGACATAAACAAAATAGAATTCAAATGGCTATCTCCTTAAAGAAATGTATTACTGCTCTAGACCAGCAGTTGTCGACCTGCATATCATGACCTCTTTTGGGGGTCAAAGCACTGCTATTTTTTTTGTTAGAGAATTTCAAAATAGATTATAAAGTCAGAATTTTTATTTTACAAAAATATAGAAACCAATTATTGTTTTAGTTATGGTGATTTCCAAATCAAAAGATGAGTTAGTTTATATAGGTATGTGAAACAATGACTATTAAAGAAAACAGTTTTTGGTAATCTAAACATTAAATTTTATAAAAGGCAATTGTGAGAATATTTTTAATACAATTAAGGTATCAAAACTACTATCTGATAATGCCACATTCTATACCGAGTAAGATAGTGCATGCCTGAGATCTCAACACTTGTCCCATAAGACAAAGAAACTAAGACAAAGGAGCACACAAAAAATAATAAAAATCCAGAATTTATGTAAAGAGAGTCAGTATGTCCTTTTAACACATTTTATTTTCTGAAAGTCTTATAAACTTTTTTGTTCAATAAATGAGGTCTACACAATGTATTCTTTCCTTAAACGGGATCAACTGCAGTTTCACATGCTTGCCCAGCAAGCACTTCACCCACTAAGGCTTCTCCCTAGCCCAATTCTGGTTTTAGGAGACAGGACCTGATATAGACCATGTTGACCCTCAAACTCCCTAGGTGGTCAACTCCTGATCTTCTAAGTGCTAAGATTAAAGGTATGTACCACCATACCCAGCTAATTTGTACAATAATGAGTTGTTTTTATAATTAAAAAATCACAAGTAAGTCAGGCGATGGTGGCACACCCCTTTAATCCCAGCACTTGGGAGGCAGAGGCAGGTAGATCTCTCTCTCTGTGAGTTCAAGGCCAGCCTGGTCTACAGAGTTAGTTCTAGGGCAGCCAAGGCTACACAAAGAAACCCAGTCTCCAAAAAAAAAAAAAAAATTACAAATATGTAGTAACATTTTACTTTAGATGAAGTGTAATCAGATAGAATTAATAAACAGACAAAAGGTCACGACACTACATAACTACAAATTTCTACATAATTACAAGTTAAAATGATTTATAATACAAAATATTGCTGAGAGAAATTAAAGAAAACAATTATGCAGAGGTTAATCAGTAATATCCATGCAATATTAATCAAAATCCCCTCAGGCTTTTTTTTTTTTGCAAAGAAATTTACAGTATTCTAAAATTACATGGAAAAGAAAAGGTCATAGTACAGACAAATTTGAAAATAATAAAAATAAAGTTGGAAGACTCACTTAAATTTCAAAGCTTACTATATTAAAGCCTTATATAAACTCAAATAGTACTCTACAACAGTATCAAATAAAATAGTCATCAAATTAAGGCTGTAGTAGCATAAATGTATCTATACATAAGTGAGTTCAGAGTGACTCATAAATACATGTTCAATTAACTTCAATAAAGAGAATTCAGTACAAAAAGGATAGGTTGTTTTTTGTTTTTCACAATAAGTGATATTGGCATAACTGGCTACCAGTAATGGAAACACTACTTTTATCCTTTTCTCACACTACACACAAAAGTTAATTTCAATTAGGTACTGAATATAATCATAAAAACAGAAACCTAGAAATACTGGAGGAAAAAATTTCATAACCCCAGTTACGTTACAATTTCCTATACGAGTCACAAAAGGCCCATTTTTTTTTAAATCAATCAACTGAATGTCAAAGGTAAGAATTTCTTCTTGAAAAACACTGAAAATAGAAAGGTAGAACACAGTTTTTTTGTTTTTTTGTTTTTGTTTTTCAAGACTCAATTTCTGTTTAACAGTTTTGGCTGTCCTGGAACTTGTTCTGTAGACCAGGCTGACCTCAAACTCACAGAGATTCAACTCCCTCTGCCTCCTGAGAACTGGGATTAAATGTATGTGCCAAAACCACGTGGCAGGACACATTTTTGAAGAAGCATCTGCAAGTCATATTTACCTGGCAAAGGACTTGTATCGTGAATACATAAAGAATTATTGCAATTAAATAAGAAAATGTATAAGAGTTGGGTGCAGTGGTACACGGGCCATTGAATGGACAATGTTCTGCCATGGCTTATTCTCCTATGTTTATTTGTGGCAAAGGTAATATAAATACATGTACGGCTGAAAAAAAAGATGATTTGGGACTGACTAGTTTCCTACTATACATTCTCACTTGGATGCTTAAACATTTATCACCATCTCAATTCCTTCATTTTTAGAGAAGTTCATTGTTCCTTCCCTTTCAGCTCAAATTTTCAAACTTACAGTTTCATTTCAGCTGTTTTAAAAATCACAAGGTAGTGAACTGCTTCAGAGGACAGGCCCAAGAGCCACCCAAAAACTGTGTGACTTTAGGCAAACCACTTTCTCTGGACTCATGATACAGTCTGACTACACACGTTGAGAGTTAAGCCTGTCTCCGTAAATAAATACTACACTCAGAAGCTTTCTTCCTTGTCACAACAGGGCCACGCCTACTGTGTGTGGCTATGTGTGCCACCGCACCCAGCTGTGCTCCATTTTCATTCTTCCCTCCTCTGCTTACATCAAGGAAGGCTTGAAGTTCTGACGCCTCCTCCCAGAACAAGTCCTATTTCTCGTAACTAGTAATAGAGGTGTTTTCTTCCATCAGCCTTTCAATTTTTTGGTTCCTCCCATTCTAATCAATTATGTACTATTATCAGGTTAATTTTAATTCTTTCCCAAAATTCTCATTTCCTATCACAGAAAAACTCTGAGATGCTGAACAGGGGAAAAATGTGTCTCATAGTTATTTCCCAAATTAATCACTGCTATAAAAAGTATGATCGCTTAAGTATCATGGCTGAGTTTTAGCCATACAATTATCAACCAAGTTACTTTTATTAATATAAGAGCAACAAAATGTTTTAAGTTACCTTCAACTAGTATTAGCAAATCCTAATTATATCAGCAAACATTCCTTGCATAGTCTGAGATTTGATCTGGTGTAAAATCACTAGTAAATTACAGAAACTTGAGTTTCACTTACCTCTTGGGACTCTACTTGCCTTTTGTTACACATAAAATGTTTATAAGGCCATCACTCTATGTTTGTGGGCACACAAATGTACCACTAATTGAGTACAAGACTTTTTTTGAAGAGTCTAAAACAAGCAGTTATCCAAGGAGTTAATAATATTACTGCAGGAAATGGCAGAGGTGTATTTATGTCATTCTTTTTTTTAATCTAAACTTAATTTTTATTTTGTGTGTATGGGTGTTTTGACCCCATGTATGTACATCACATACATGCCTGGTACCCTCTGAGGCCAGAAGAGGGCATTGGATTCCCTGGAACTAGAGTTAAACAGTTGTGAGCTAAGATGGGAATTGAACTTGGATCTTCTGTGGATGCAGCAAGTGCTTCTAGCCCCTATTGTCATTCTTAACATCATTATTTCTGGAGTTGGTAATAATTTAATGGTGTGTGATTCTATTCTAAAAACACAAGTGTATATAAAAATTGCTATAATTTGAAGTTCCCTTGGGAATATTTCTAGAAAAACCTGAAAATCTTTCATAAAAATTATTTTTGTATACTGTCAAAATAATTTGTTTTAAAATTTAAAACTACACTTTAAAACAAATTTCACTATGATTCATTAACAATTCATATTTTGTTGACAGTGCATTACTACTAAACCTACTAAATACGGACTACTACTAAAACGGGACCAAAAATGTGGTACTGGCATACAAATGCAGCTATTCTCTAAAAAAGTAATTCTTGGAAATCTGAACATTTAACATTTTAACATTTACCTTTTTTCTTCTTTTGCTCTCAGCTGTTCTTCCTGTCTCAAAACTTGAACCATTATAGACTCAAAAACTCCACTTGTCAAACCTGCCAAACTTCGAGGTGTTGACCGGCGCCTTGTTGAGGTACATGCAGTTCCCTTCTCCTCCTCCAATCCATAATAGCCTCTAGATGTAACTGCTATCGTTGTCTTTTCTCTCAAGTGCCTTGGAGAAGAAGAAGTCAGTTCACAAGGTCAAATCCTCTGGAGAAGCAACACACCCTTTCACTAGTACCTTAAGTAGAAGTTCTTTTGCTGACTACTACAGAATATTTAGTTAAACCTTTCTTTGCCACATTCCAGAGTTTTATCTGTTCCACACAAAATTCTAACTTCTTTCATATAAAATTCACTGAGGGATAGTCCCTCCTCTATATTTAAAAAATATAGGCATGAAGCATTAAAATTATGGACTAAAACACTAATTCTATTAATAAACATTAATAGAAAGCTTTTGTTTGCATTAGGTATCATACTGTTTCATTGATGTATGAGAAAATATACAATGATATAAAAACATTTTGGGGAAAAAAGATTTTGATATATAAGTAGTTTGGGGAAATGATAAATAAGGACAGCATTATAATATATAGCAATTATATTACATGGGCCCAGAGAGTGAGGAATTATAAGGCCCAAGGAAAACAGCTGCCTAGCAATAACAAACCCTGAAGAGATGAAGTAGAGGTTTGTTTAAATGTGTTTTTACTAAGTGATCTAACTATGTAACATTAATTGCTTTATCAGTACTAATGAAAGAGAATATATTATAAAAATATGAATGAACAATGTAATCTATCTTCCAACTGAACAGATTCAGATTCAGAATTTAGAACTCTAGAATTCCTCTTCAATCTCAATGCAAATGTGTCCTTCATGATATTTTTATTAACTCACTGAGATACTGGCCTAATACTTAAAAATAGTATCCCAGCAGTTCACTTAATTGTGCACAAATCACCTTAATGAATTTGAAATAATTAAAAATATTTGTAATAGACCTAAGGATGCAGCTCAGAGGTAGCAAACATAAGACCCAAAGATTGATCTACAGTACTGAAAAAAAAGTCAATAAAAACATATTTACACTAGAAAAGGAAACATTACACTGACCTTGCAAAGTTTTAAAGGCTAGTCCAACTATTGATTTCTAGGTCTGTATCTATTATACAAACAGTAATTGTAATAAAAAAAAATCGGGGAAAATATCTTTTTCTACCTTTGTAAGATATGCCAAATCCTCTGAAAATTCATACATTATTTCTACTACTACTACTACTACTACTACTACTACTACTACTACTACTACTACAACATATATAGTGTTCTGCCTGCATGTATGCCTGCATACCAGAAGAGGGCACCAGATCTCATTACAGATAATTGTAAGTCACCATGTGGGTGCTGAGAACTGAACTCAGGACCTCTGGAAGAGCAGCCAGTGCTCTTGACCTCCGAGCCATCTCTCCAGGCCCCTCATACATTATTCCTACAATGGCAAACTCAAAGTCAGTTCGAAAGGCAATTACTCAAACTACTGCATAATAATTTATATGAGGATTTTCCTCCCTTGGAGCCCTTTCCACTCTTGGATGTTCTTTTCTTATTTTTCCTGAATAAATCTACATTCCCTCTGTTTAAACAAACCACACATGCAAAAAAAAAAAA
>CABHPH010129763.1:0-18212 GCA_902168325.1 Peromyscus nudipes | reverse complement strand
ACTGCCTGCACGGCCATCTTAGGAAACTTAGCTGTAATCCCTTTCCCAAAGGCATTCTTCATCCCTGGTTTCCTTAAGCCATGCCGTGTCTCTGAACCTTAATTTGCCCATCTTTTCAGTGTTGGGACTTGAACTCAGGACCTAATGAATGCTAGGCACTCCACCACTGAGCTACATCCACAATTTACCCATTTCGAAATAGTGAAATTATAGCTGGAGAGTTGGCTCAGTGGTTAGAGCACTTATCCATCTTGCAAATGACCCGTTTGATTCCCAGTACCTACATGGAGGCTTACCACCTCTTTGAGCACCAGGCATACATGTGGTGCAGTCATACATGCAGACAAAACACTCATACACATAAAATAAAAATAAGTAAAACCAAACAAAAAATAGTGAAATTATTTTCTCTCTCTCTCTTTGTATTTTGGTCATGTAGAGGGGAACCATAATAGCTAAGTGCTCTACTAATTTGTTGTATCACTACTCTATTTCTGGTTTGTTTGTTTTGTTTTGAGACAGAATCTCATACAGCCCATGTTGACCTTGAGCTCAGCTATATAACCAAGATTGACCCTGAACTTTTTGTTTTGTTTTTGAGACAGGATCTCACTATTTAGGCCTGGCGGGCCCCCACCCTGCTCTATAGGCCATGCTGGCCTCAAATTCACAGAGATCTACTCTGCCTCTGCCTCCAAAGCCCTGGGATTAAAGGCTTCACCACCACGCCTGGCTTGACCTTGAATTTCTTTATTCTTTCACTTCTACTGTCCAGTGCTGGGATTGCAGGGATGCACTACCATCCTGGTTTTATGAGGTTCTGGGATTGCAGGGATGCACTACCATCCTGGTTTTATGAGGTTCTGGGATTGCAGGGATGCACTACCATGCCTGGTTTTATGAGGTTCTGGGATTGCAGGGATGCACTATCATGCCTGGTTTTATGTGGTGCTGGGCAGTCAACCCAGTTTCCTGAATGCTATGCAAGGGTTCTTCCAATTTAGTTACATCCCCAGGGCTGCCTCATTTCTTTCTGATCTTCTAAACTACAGCCAGTTTCATTTTGCTATGTACTAAGTTCTGTGCTAAGCACCTTTTAGTTACATGCATTAATTATCTCCTGTGTCACAGGAACCTGTGTTAGGGTCCTCACTTCCCCCCAGAAACAGACTATATCTAAGCCACAGAACTGGCAAGCAGTGGAGGACTGGAGTCAAAGCTTTCAGCTCCCTTCCTTCTACAACCTGAGAGAGTCTGCCCACCTCAAAGCCAATTTTGAAAGATGTGCTTCCCACACAGACTGCATGTAGGTCAGCAGTCTCTTTCACCATGGCTCTCAAAATCTGCTTCTTGAGTTTCTAATCAGAAAGGCATTGCCAGGAAGGATAGCAATCATTTAAAAAAAAAAAGACTACATTTTCATTCATGTGTGTGCAGGCAGGCAAGCCACTGGACATGGAGACTAGAGGACAACTTTTGGGAGTTGATTCTCTTCTTCCACCATATGGGTCATAGGCATGAACTCAAGTTCTCAGTGGCAAGAGCTTTTTATTCCCTGGGCCATCTCATTTCCCCTTCCTTTTTAAAACATTTTTTGTTTCCTGTGAATATGCACATGTATGTATATACCCACACATCTTTCAAGAGTTGTTTCTGTCCTTCCACTACACGGGTCTGGGGCTTGAACTCAGGCTGGGTTTATCAGCTGGTGACTTTACCTCAAGTGCCACCTTACAAGCACAACAATCATTCTTTGAACACTTTCTGGGTCAGGCCCTGGACACTTTCTTACAAATTCATCCAGCACAGTGGGGCTTCTGGGCACACTTTTTTTTTTGAGACAGAGTTCATAACATTCCTGGCTGTCCTGGAACTCATTCTGAAGACCAGGCTGGCCTCGAACTCAGAGATCTGCCTGCCTCTGTCTCCCAAGTGCTGGGATTAAAGGTGTATGCCACCACCACCCGGCTTTTTCCTTCCTTGTTAAAATTTTGTTTGTTTCTTAAGACACAGTTTCTCCCTGTAACAGTCCAGGCTGTCCTGGAACTCACTCTGTAGACCAGGCTGGCCTAGAACTCACAGAGATCTGCCTGACTCTGCCTCCTTAGTTCTGGGATTCTTTTTTTTTTTTTTTTTTAAAGATTTATTTATTTATTATGTATACAGCAGGCCAGAAGAGGGCACCAGATCTCATTACAGATGGTTGTGAGCCACCATGTGGTTGCTGGGAATTGAACTCAGGACCTCTGGTAGAGCAGTCAATGCTCTTAACCTCTGAGCCATCTCTCCAGGCCCCAGTTCTGGGATTCTTGCATGGGCCATCATGCCTAGCTGTGGGCACACATTTTTAATCCCTAGTACTCTGGAGGCAGAGACATGCAGATCTTTGTGAATCTGAGGCCAGCTTGGTCTACATAGAGATGCAGGACAACCAGAGCTATATAGTAAGACCTTATCTCAAAAACCAAAAACAAACAAACAAAACAAAACAAAATTCATACGGCAAGAATCTAGGTGAAACTATTCAAACTCTGTATGTTGATGTTGGAGAAATGGCTCAGCCCGTAGTTAAGAGGACTTAACCTCATGTAGAGGACCTGCTCACACACGGCAGCTCACAACCCTCTATAACTCTAGTCCCAGGGGATGCAATACCCTCTTCTGGTCTCTGCAGGCACTAGGCAAACTGTGCTGCACATACATATATGCAAGCAAAACACTTACACCTAAAAATAAAACTGTAAAAAGGAGGAGGCATTGGAGAGATGGCTCAGTTGTTAAGAGCATTGGCTGCTCTGTTTTTTAGGTCCCCCCCCCCCCAAGACAGGGTTTCTCTGTGTACCTTTGGAGCCTGTCCTGGAACTTGCTCTGTAGACCAGGCTGACCTGGAACTCACAGAGATCTCCCTGCCTCTATCTCCCTCACTGCTGGGATTAAAGGCATATATCACCACTGACCGGCACATTTGTTGCTCTTACAGGGACCCAGGTTCAATTCTCAGGACCCACATGGTAGTTTACAACCATTTGTTTTTTTTTTTGGTTTTTTTGTTTTTTTTTTTTTTGGTTTTTCGAGACAGGGTTTCTCTGTGTAGCTTTGCACCTTTCCTGGAGCTCACTTGGTAGCCCAGGCTGGCCTCGAACTCACAGAGATCCACCTGCCTCTGCCTCCCGAGTGCTGGGATTAAAGGCGTGCGCCACCAACGCCCGGCAGTTTACAACCATTTGTAACTCCAGTTCCAGTGGATCTGATGCCCTCATCTGATCTTTGAGAGCTCCAAGTCTGCATGCTGTGCACATACACATGTGCAGGTAAAACACTCATAAAATAAGTAAATCTGGGGCTGAAGAGATGGCTCAGTGATTAAGAGCACTGGCTGCTCTTCCAGAGGACCTGGATTTAGTTCCCAGAACCTATAGCAGCTCACAACCATCTGTAACTCCAGTCCTAGGGGACCCAACACCCTCTTCTGGACTCTGCAGCTCCAGGTACACACATGCAGTATGCAGACATCTTGTGGAATATTAGTTTAAGATGTGTTGCATTCTTTTATGTTGCATTTGTTTAACTCTGTAAAGCTGGGTTACTTTGCTTGTCTAAAACACCTGATTGATCTAATAAAGAGCTGAACAGGCAGGAGAGAGGGGTAGGCAGGGCTGCCAGGCAGAAGAGGAACTCAAGGAGAGAGAGGAGGAGGAGCAAGAAAAGCAGGAAGGAAGGATGCCAGCGGCCAGCTACAGAGAAAGAAGGAAAGAAAGATGTATAGAATAAAGAAAGTTAAAAAGCCCAAAGGCAAAACATAGTTAAAGAGAAATGGGATAATTTAAGTTAGAAAAGCTGGCTAGAAACAAGCCAAGCTAAGGCTGGGCATTCATAAGTAATAAGTCTCTGTGTATTTATTTGGGAGCTGTGTGGCAAGCCCCCAAAAAGTTAAAAAAACCAAAACAAACAAACAAACAAACAAAAAAACCAACCACACAGACATATCTGCAATCATATAAATATATGAAATTTTTTTAATCTAAAAAAAAAATATAAACCCAACAACAACAACAAACTCCATCTCAATCGAAGCACAAGTAGTTCATGTCTGTAATTCCAGCACATGGGAAGCAAATGACCAGTTCAAAGCCAGACCCAGCTATTGAGGTCTCCTGCTTTGAAAACAACAGCTGGGTGTGGTAGTTACCCCAGAACTTGAGAGGTGGAAGCGGGGGACCAGGAGTTCAAAATCATACTTGACTCCACACCAAGTTCAAGGCCAGTCTGGGCCACATGACAGCCTGTCTCAGACAAAGGGGACACACTGGGGAGATGTGCCAGTGAGTAGAGTGCTTGTTGCACAAGCATGGGGGGCTGAGTTTGGACCCTGAGCACTACTGCTCACAGTCATATCCCAGGACTGTGCTGGCCAGCCAGTCTGGCTGAAATGGCAAACTCCGTCTCAAAAAACAAAGTAGAAAAACAATTATGGGGGATATCCAACATTAACTTCAGACCTCCAAGGTGCTGACAGAGGTAAGCCCACTCATTCATACACACACACACACCAACCAACCAACAACCCTGCAGCATTTGATTACTATGTCCAGGACCATGTGTAAAATCCCTAGCACCACAAAACATAACTGTAACCAAAACAAAAAAACCCAAATGAAAAAATAATTACATCTCAAACCCTCATACCTTGCTGATAGAAAATGGTGGTAGCTGCTTTGGAAATATTTTCAGTTCAGCGACTCCTACAGTCTGTATCAGATCTACATTCTCAGGAATATTGAAAATTTGTTCATATAAAAATTAATATGAAGTCACAGCAATATTACAAGTCCAAGGGCAGAGACAATCCAAGCACTCACATACTGAAGAATAAACAATGTGGTGTAGACATACTACAATGGAATGCTGTTTGGTAATAAAAAGGTAAAACAATGCACGTATCCTGATATCATAATGCCAAGTGAACAAAGCCAGTTACAAGACTAGGTGGATTATATAAGAATTATATCTGAAGTTGTCATTTGATTTTTAAACTAAAAAAAAAAATTTATTTGGAGACAGGGTTTTGATATGTAGTCCTGGCTGGCCTGGAACTTGCTATGTGGACCAGGCTGGTCTTGAACTCATCTGCCTCATCAATTTTGGGATTAAAAATAGTTACCACCACACTTGGATAAAAATATTTTTCATGTGTGTGTGTTCTGAGTGTACCCATGTGCACCACATTCATGTATGAGCCTGTAGAGGTCAGAAGAGGTGTGGGCTTCTCTGGAACTGGAGTTATAGATGGTTGTGAGCCACCATGTATGTGGATGTTGATCCTGGGTCCTCTGCAAGAGCAACACGTGCTCTTAACTGCTAAACCATGTCCTCAGGCCCTTAAATCCCCCCATCCCACATGGTCTCATATATTCTTTGTTGGCCTGGAACTCTCTGTATCTGAGGATAACCTTGAACTCCTGATTATGAGTCCTGGGATTAGTCATTCACTGTTCTGTATGTTTTGTTTGTTTGTGTATGAGTGTTTGCCTGCACGCATGTCATTATGTGCATGCCTGGTGAAAGGAGAGAGGGCATTAGATTGCTTGGAACTAGAATTAAGACTATTGTGAACCTCCATGTGGGTGTTAGGAACAGAACCTGGGGCCTCTGTAAGAGCAGCAAGTACTCTTAACTATTAAGGCATCTTTCCTGCCATTAAAAAATTATTTTAGGGATTGGGGATTTAGCTCAGTGGTAGAGCACTTGCCTAGCAAGCACAAGGCCCTGGGTTTGATCCTCAGCTCCAAAAAAAAAAAAAAAATTATTTTGGTCAGGCGGTGGTGGCACATGCCTGTAATCCCAGCACACGGGAGGCAAAGGCATGGGGATCTCTGAGTTCAAGGCCAGCCTGGTCTACATAGTCAGTTCCAGGATAGCCAGAGCGGTTACATGAGAAACCTTGTCTCGAAAAACCAAAACCAGGTTGGGGATTTAGCTCAGTGGTAGAGCGCTTGCCTAGCAAGTACAAGGCCCTAGGTTCGATCTTCAGCTAAAAAAAACCCAAAAAACAAAAACCAAACAAAATTATTTTGTGTACGAGTGCACATAAGTGCAGGTACCTATCGAGACTAAAGGCATCAAATCTCCCAGGAGCTGGAGATACAGGTTGTGGGCTGTCTGGCGTGTGCCAGGAACCAAACTTGGGCCTTCTGGAAGAGCAGTATGTGCCCTCAACTGAGCCATTTCTCCATCCTCTTGTGTCTACTTTTATATAGTGCTGGGGTGGAACTTAGAGTCATTCATGGAGTCAAACACTATTCTGACTGAGCTACACCTCGAACCCTGACTCCTTCAGCTTGCTCTAATGGTCCACCACTGTAATACTTGATACCAGGACTGTACCAAAACACCTGGTATGGGGTACACGGCTGCATTTTTAGTTACTAGCAAGAGTCAAAACAATCTTCTGTATTTTCATTGAGCTTCAGGTCAGTGACTTAGACCCCACCCACCCAGTTCTAGATCTGGTTCTGAGTCAGAATAACCTTAATCCACTTTTTCTTTCTTTTCTTTTTTTTTCAAGACAGGGTTTATTTCTTTGCTTGCTGACTTTCTTTCCAAGCTAAGGTCTCACTGTGTAGTCCAGGGTGTCCTTAAATTTATAATCCTCCTGCCTCAGCTTCCCAAATGCTGGGATTACATGAGTACACTACATACACACGACTAGCTTCCAGTCGACTTGTTTTGCTTTGTGTGTACACATTTGCATGGAGGCCATAGGTCAGACTCTGATGTTGTTTCTCAGGAACTATCACATTTTTTGAGACAGGGCCTCTCACTAGCCTGAAGATCACTACACACATGGCTCTTTTAACATGGGCTCTTGAAACTGAACTCAGGTCCTCAAGCTTGCACAGTACACACTTTACTGAGCTATCTCCTCAGTCACTTCAAATTGCTTTAAAAAAGTACTTGAGCTTAAAACAAGGGCATATATTCATAATCCTAGTACTTGAGGGGAGCAGCAGGAAGAGCTGGAGTTTAACATTAGCGTTGGCCACATATAGTCTCTGAACGCAAACAAAGCAGGAGGGTCTGTAACTCAGTCAGTAGAGGACCTGCCTATAGTGTACAAATCCCTGAGTGTGTTTCCTTGGATCTGTAAAACTAGGCACAGTGGTGCTACAGGTTCAAGGCCAGCCAGGTCTATATGGAGACTTCAGGTCGGCTAGCGTGGGAGACCTTGACACACAGAGAAGAAAGTTGTTCAAGGTCATTCTCAGTTATATATTGAATTGAAGGCCAGTCAGGGATACAAGTGATTCTACCTAGAAACAAAAAACTTGTATTTTACAAATAATAACGTAACATAGAAACAATACTCAAGGGCAAGAGGGGTGGCTCAATGGTTTCCCAGCCCCCCATGGCAGTTCGAAACCACCTGTAATGCCAGTCTCAGGTTCTGATGCCCTCTTCTGGTCTCCATGAACACTGCATGCATGTGGTGCACAGATACACATGCCGGGAAAAAAAAAATACACACGGAAAAAATCATTTATATTAAACAATAGTATATAGCTCAGGATTCAAGATTATATGCCAGGCGTGGTGGTGTACACCTTTAATCCCAGCACTGGGTAAGAAGAGGCAGGGGATCTTTGTGAGATGGAGGCCAGCCTGGTCTATATAGTAAATACCACATCTGCTAAGGCTAAATAGTGAGACCCTGTCTCAAAAACACCAGCCTCCCTAGCCAGGCAGTGGTGGTGCACACCTTTAATCCCAGCACTTGAAAAGCAGAGGCAGGTGGATCCCTGTGAGTTCAAGGCCAGCCTGGTCTACGGAGCGAGTTCCAGGACAAGCTCCAAAGCTACACAGAGAAACCCTGTCTCAAAAGACAAAAATCAAAAAACAAAAAACAAAAAGTCCAGCCCCCCCAAGATTGAGGATTATATCGCTTTCAGCTGGATATGGTGGCACGTAGGAGCCCGAGGCAGAAGGATTGAAAATTTGAGATCAGCTTAGGCTACGAAGAGATTGTCTCAAAAGAATAAATAAGATGTATATATGTATGTGTGGGTTTTGTTTTAAATTTTGGCTTGCCTGGCATTCACTATGTAGAGCAAGTGGCCTTGAACTCACAGAGACCCCCTGCCTCTGCCTCCTGAGTGCTCAGATTAAAGGCATGTGCCAGCACACTTGGAGCAAAATTACATATATACTCTTTATTTTTATCTTAAATTGTGTGTATGTACATCTGGGTATGTGTATTTGAGTGCAGGTGCCCATGAGGCCAGAGACTCTGGAGGTAGAGTCACACACGATTGTGAGCCACCTAATGTGGGTGCCTGGGTTTAACTCTGGTCCTGTGGAAGAGTAGCAAGTGCTCTTAACTGCTGAGCCATCTATCCCCATTCAAAATTACAAACACACACACACACTTAGGTTATTTTGTTGTGACAGTTTCACAATCTGCTGGCTTATTCTGTAGTCTTAGCTGGTTTCCAATTCATAGAGGTCTATGTGCTTCTGCCTTCCAAGTGCCGAGATTAAAGGCATGTGCCAATACACCCAGCACTATGTATGGGTGTTTTGCCTGCATGTGTATGTGTACCACATTTCTGCATGGTGCCCCCTAGAGGCCAGAAGAGACTGTTGGTCTCGAGACTGAAGTTAGAGATGAGTATGAGCTGCCATGTAGGTGCTGTCAATTGAAAGGGCCCTCTGCAAAGCAGCATTTCTATTCGTTTCTCGAGATGGTTTCTCTGTGTATCTCTGCCTGTGCCTCAGGACTGCTGGGATTAAAAGTATGCACCATGCCTGTGCTCTTAACTGCTGAGCCAATGCATCAGCCCACAAATATTCTTAATATTCTTTTGTATTTCAAGATAGGGCTTTTCTGTGTAGCTCTGGCTGAACTGGAATTCACTCTGGCCTCAAACTCACAGAGATCCGCCTGCCTCTGCCTCCTGAGTGCTGGGATTAAAGGCGTGCGCCACCACTGCCCAGCATCTTGACATTCTTAATAGCGAGTGTGCTAAGGTTGTTCTAGAAAACCCATTTCCTAACATCAGCCCCTCTATGGGAACTAATTTTGGCCTAGTTTTCCCTAAATGTTGCTAATTCTTTCTGGAGTTGCCCTGAGCATGGATCAAAGCTTGCAAAGCGAAATCAATGGGAATGGTGGCCAGGAGACTAGACAAAAAAGGCAGCTCTTAAATTCTTTGCATTCTCAGCACCCACATGGGTAAAGGCTCACAGTCATCCTAACTCCAGTTTCAGAGAATCTGACATCCTCTTCTGGCCTCCTGAAGCACCAAGCATGCACAAAGTACTTTAATTTTCTTCACACAGTGTGTGTTGCTCTTTTCTCATAATGGAATGCCAAGTGCCAGGTAGGCTGGGATGTGTTTACTTCTGCCCCTGCTACTAGTTTAGGGCCTGGCACAATGGATGAAGTCAATGGTGGTTTAAAGAAACAAAGGTAGCTCAGACTTGAAATCAAGTAAGAGGAAAAGGGAGCTCTCTGAATTGGGTGCTGGTGAGGTGGAAACAGAGAGAGGTTGGTAGAAATCAGACACAGGAAGGGCCCCATTGGGATATCAGAAGTATATGTGGAAAACACCTGGGAAAGGTTGGGTATACTCTGGTAGGTATTTTACTAAACTAAGTATGGTGACCCAAGTGTGTAATCCCAGCTCTTGGAAGGCCAAGGCAGGATGACAAAAGGCTAGCTTGGGATACCTAGTGAGACCATGCTTGAAACATAGAAAACAAGCCAAGTATAAGATGGGGGTTCAAAACTGGTTCAATCTCATTTTTCAAAATATTTTAAGCAGTCAAAAATAACTGGAGGAACCAAGGCCTGAGAACAGTGGTTTTCAGAATTAGCGTGTGGTTTTAGATTTTTTATATCTCACCATATGCCCCCAAGTTTCTAACTTTCTTTACCTTTGCAGTGTACCTTCCCCTAACTTGTTTCACAGGTACTGAGGACCTTTCCATCCCAGGGTTTTGCGTACGCTGGGCAAACACTCTACCATTGAGTTAGTTTTCCTTGGACTGGGCCTCGCTATGTAACTGTGTAGTGAGGGCTACCTTGAATCACTACTCTTGCCTTTGCCTTATTAAGTGTTGGGATCACAGGCATCATCATGTCTGGTTTTTGTTTTTTGTTCTTTTTTTTGAGTCAGAGTCTCACTGAACTCAAGAAAACCCCTGCCTCTGCCTCCCAAGTGTTGGGATTAAAAGCATGTGCCCCCACTTAGAGCTTTAAAAATTTTATAGTTGCTGGGAGGTGGTGGCGCATGCCTTTAATTCCAGCACTCAGGAGGCAGAGCCAGGTGGATGGATCTCTGTGAGTTCAAGGCCAGTCTGGTCAACAGAGCGAGATCCAGGACAGGTACCAAAACTACACAAGAGAAACCCTGTCTCGAAAAAACAAACACAAAAAATTTTATAGTTTTAATTTTTTAAAGTTTTTTATGTGTACAAATGTTTTGCCTGCAAAGATTTGTGTGTACCATGTACACATGTATATCAGAAGAGGGCAATGGGGGTTCGGGATTTAGCTCAGTGGTAGAGTGCTTGCCTAGCGCAAGGCCCTGGGTTCAGGCCTCAGCTCTGGAAAAAAAAAAAAAAAAAAAAGAAGAGGGCAATGGATCTTCTGGAACTGAAGTTACAGACCTGCTGGAAATCAAACCCAGGTCCTCTGCAGGACTAACAAGTGCTCTAAACTGCTGAGCCACCTCTCTCCAGCCCCAATTTTTACTACATTTTGCTTAAGTCTTTAAATAAAATTTATCAGTGTTTTGCTTGTGTATGCATGTCTGCACCACACAGCCGATGTTCTCAGAGGCCAGAAGAGGGCAATGAATCCCTTGGAACTGGAGTTATGGGTGGCTGTGAATCATTGTGGGTGCTGGCAACTAAATCCAGCTCCCTTGAAAGAGTTGTTGTTTGGAGACAGGGTCTCACTATGTTGTTCTGGCTGGCCCGTAATTATCCATGTAGACTAGGATTGCCTGATTAAAGGCATGTACCACCATGCCCTGCCCTGCAGAGCTTTTTTCTTTTTCTTTTTTCTTTTTTTTTTTTTGAGATAGGGTCTTAACAGTGTAATTCTGGCTGCCCTGGAACTCAACTTTGTAAACCAGGCTGGCCTTGACTCAGAGATTCACCTGTCTCTGCCTCCAGAGTGCAGGGATTAAAGGCGTGCACCACCATGCCCAGCCATACAGCTGGCTTTTTAAACAGGTTTTCTCAGCTGGGATTATGAGGTACTTTTCCTCTTCACTTTATGTTCATGTGTTTGTTTTGTAGTGACAATGCTGTTTGGCAAAAATGGTAATCTGTGGAAATTATGGGTCTTTGTAACATATATGCACAGATAAACACAAAGAGAACACACACCAAATAACTGATAGTGACTACCCCTGTGGATGGTTCAATGTCTTTCTGCACTGTTTGAATCTAATATATTTGAAAAAGTCAATACCCATCATTAATTAACCAACTCACCCATTCAGAAGTGGCAGAGCTCCCCAGGTAGGAGGGAGAGGGAAAAACCCTCCATCAGGACATGGCCAGTATTGTCCTCATTCCTTCCTCATTCTAGGACCCAGTCCAACCCATTCCAGACAACTCACACAGACTGAAAGAGGAGCCGGGGGATGGGGGTGTCTCATTGTAACACTTATTTTTATATAAATATTCGCAAGTCATGTTACAGAATAAGCCCCACTGGGGAAAAAAAAAATCAAAGTTCTGGTTTTGTTAAACTGAGCCCTGCCTTCTAGTTGGGCCCCAGCCTGGAGGTGCTGCTGCTTTGGGAAGGCTGGGGCTGCTGCTGGGAGGCTGCTGAAGAAGCTGCCTGTGTTGCCCACCCCTGAACCAACCCCCTTCTTTGGTGTGTGTTTCATGGTGACCTTCTCTGGCCACCTCTCCCTTAGTTTGGGACAGGGTTCTGTGGAACAGGGCCCAGAAGTCCTGGGGGCACTTGGAGATAGGGTGGTTATAGTAGGGACTGAGCCATTAAGAGGGGTCTGAGGCTTGAAGGCTGAGCCTTTTAGAGCTGTGGGCCACACAGAATGAATAGAACAAGTCTGGGGGAACCTGGACTGACAGCCAAATAGTGTTTGCCCTTCCCTCCAGCCTAGATTCCAGGTCCCTTTCCCTGTTGGTCTACCTCCTGCTGGACCCTACACACCCAGGGTCAAGCCCTGGGTTCCTGCCTGTCCCCTCCAGGCTCTTCCCCTGGGACACCCTCCCCCTACAGAGAGGCCAGAGGCTAGGAACACAGCACCAGTCTGAGGATTTAATTAACCAGGAAGGGGATTGTTGGGAGGGGCACCCCTGTAAAAATGTACAAAAGGTCTGGGGGATTTGTGGAAGGGGTGATAAATATGTACATGGAACCCCTTTTCCTTTAGTTCCTCCTTCCTCAGCCCTAGGAGGGCATGGGAATTTGGGTGTTAGGTGAAAGGGAGGGGGGGGCACTTTGGCCTCTGGCTTAGTGAGCCCTTGGGGAGGCAGGCCAAGGGCCTAGAGGCCCTTAGAGGGGGCATTGGTGCACCTTAAGTCATGAGCCATAACCTCTGAAATGACCCCCTCATGCACTCACGTGCGTGTATGCGCGCATACGTGCATACACACACATACACACATACACACACACACACACACACACACACACACACACGCACACTTCTCTAGAGGCTTATGACCTCTGTCCTCCCAGTGACCCCAGAGTCCACGAGATACTTGACCTTGTGGGGGGGGCTGGGGATTCTATTCCCAGGTCCATGACTTCAGAGATGGCCATGAGATTGTGACCTTTGCCTTCCAACCCTGGCTTAAAAACTTCAGCCCTAGGACTTTGTCACAAGGAATGGGGAAAGGGGGTGGAGCTCTGCCCCTGCCCCTCACCTCTCCTCACCTGTCAGCCCGGGCTGGGCCAGGGGCCCTAGGTGGGGAACTGGGCCGAGGGGCGGGCACAAGAGGTGGTGGTGCTCCCAAAAGGGCTCCTGGTGGGGTCTTGCTGAGAAGGTGAGGGGTTCCTGGAGTCGCAGTAGGTGGTGGTGGAGGAGCCAAACGGCTGTATAGCAGGGAATGAGTAGCGTCTAGACTATAGAGGCGGGCAGCAGCCATGGCCCCTGGTCCAGTCAACTCCTCACCTGCCTCATAAAAGCGCGGTGGCCTGGCCAGGCGTGGGGGCCCTGCCAACCAGGTTGGCTCTGGGAAGCCTGCACAGCGCTCTGGCAGACTAGGGCCAAGAAAAGGGGGTGGCCGGGGCCTCTCCAAAAGCAAGTGAAGGCCCTGAGGCCCAGTGGTTGCAGCAGCGGCGGCGGCGGCGGCAGCGGCAGCAGCTGCAGCGGCAGCGGCAGCAGCGGCGGCGGCGGCAGCCTCTTCTTTCCGCTCTTCCTTTACCCGCACAGACTCTTTGGCTGGACGGGCTCCTTCCTCGCCAGCCCTGGCCTTAGGAGTAGCAGGAGAAACTCGCAGCTGGGGCCGTGAGAAAGGGAGGTCCCTGGTGGGGGAGGTGGGCAGGCACAAGGGGGACAGAATGAAGGAATTCCTGTGGCTGACAGCACTGCAGTGGGGGGATGAGAGATGGGGGGGTTTGCAGTTATGTAGAGGACATACCTGTCCTTCTCCTCCTTGGTGACAGAGGGTTCCCTTCGCTCCACAGGTCGCTCCTTGTCTGAGCCCGGTGTCCGGGCTGTTTCAGGGGGTCGGACCCAAGCAGGAAAGGCAAGAGGACTGCGATGCAGGCGGCCCCATGGGTCTGGTGGGGAGGCAAAGGCTGGTGGGGCTCCTGGGCTTTCTTTCTGGGCAAAGACGGCGCTGGAGTCTGGGTAGAAGGTAAAGTAGAAAGTGACAGGGGCCAGGAGGGGACACTCCACAGAGATAACCTCACAGGCCCCGCCTGAGCATACAGCTCCGTTGTTCCAGTTCCCACTCCTCATTTCCCACCCTACCCAGCACTCACTGAATGTGGGGCTGCCCAGGCCTCCAAAGGCCCCGTTGGAGAGGGCAGCCAAGGAGGCGAAGCTTGTGGGACGCACAAAGGGATCTGTGGGAGGAAAGGGAAACTGGTCAGAGCACAAGGCAACCAACTTTGAGCAGGCCCACAGAAATGGTGAGAAAGAGGCAGGTCAGTAAGGAGGCTGGAGCCCTTAGTGGTTTAGATTTTTGGTATTTATTCTTTGAAACAGGGTCTCACTACATAGTTGTGGCTGGCCTGGAACTCAGACATCTACCTACCTCTACCTCCCCCAGTGTTGGGATTAAAGGCAGGTATAACGGCTCTTAGTGACTTAGTTATAACAACCATGGACTGAGCAGCTCTTGTGCCAGGCCAGACACTGTTGTTTAGCTTCTTTACAATCTCCATAAGTAAAAAGGATAGTTCCCACTTTCAAATGACAAAACAGGCTCAGAGATGTGAAATGACTTGCCGAAAGTCATCTAGCTGTAAAGTACCATCAGCCTGGGGCATCTCTAACTTTAAAGGTCAAATTCTTATCTGTACTTCCACTCCAGGTATCTGAGACCTCTTGGCAGCTCTCAATTCTGTAGCAAACTACTAGCCTGGCATCACCCTATCTGTAATACCTTCTCAGTGTGATTCTAACTTCATACATATCCTAAATCTGTCAGAATTAACTAGTTAACTAGCCCACCTCTCCATGGGAACCACATAGTCTTCTAGCCAGAAACACCATTATCTGGGTTCAACTCTTTTTTTTTTTTTGCCCACCTATATCCCAGGAAACTTTCAAGTCCCCTAGGCCAATAACCATGCTCTCCCTTAGGCCTGCACAGCCTCCTTCTCCACTCTCCCAGGTGGAACACTAGCCTCAATCACTGGCTATTGCAGAGATAGAAGTAGCAGTGGCAGAGTGGGAACCATCCTGCCCTTCCATACTCTTTCCAAAGAAGAGGGAATCACAGCCCAGAGTAGGGAGAGTGACTGCCTAAGGTCACAAAGCAAATAAAATCCGATCTACCCAACTTGAGTTGTTTCTTAGGTCTGGTTTCCATCTCTACTTCCTGTTATTAAGAACAGGGCATAGGAAGCCCAAAATTCTCTTGGTTCTTACCAATGTGGGTGCTGGGGCTCAGGAAGGGTCCATGGGCCCCGGGAGCTGTTGTGAAAGGATTGGCTGCAGCATGGACGGCTCCTGGGGCAGAGAGGTGGGAGATCCTGATGAGGACGAGTGGGAGCAAGGTGGACATTGGGCTATAGGCTATGAGACGGCTGGCCAGACTCACCAGTCGCAGTGAAGAGGGAGGCCGGGTGGGAGAGCTCCTGCCCAGGGGGCAGGGCCCCGTAGGGCCCTGGAAGGCAGGGCAAGAGGTCGTTCCGAAAGTCAAGCTTGTGGGAGTCACCCTGCATGGGACATAGGGAGAGGGGCAGTGAGGAGCTAGGTCTGGTCTCCATTTTTTGCTTTTTCTTCTAGTCTTAGACCGACTGTCCCTGACTCTCACTCTTACCCCCTAGTTTTCCTCCAAGGGCTAGCTAGTACCAGAAGGAGACTTGGGTACTTTCTACCACTTCTTTTAGCATGTTCTCTAACCACACCAATAACTGGGCAGAGAACCCAGGTGCTACAAAACCGCTGAGCAGTGATGGGGACAGGAGGAAAGGCTTCTTGTTAAAATTGTTCTGAGCTTGGTTGAAGGTTACTACCCAGAGTTCAGACAAACCCCGACTCTCAGACCCACTCTCCCTAGCCCTCCATCCCCAGTACCTTCATCTTCTCCTGGTGTCTCAGGATCATGTAAGCCACACGCACGTGCATGGCACACCACTTTCCTGGTTTCTGCCGCCCCAGGATGACCAAAGGGAAAGGGAAGGAAAAATGTTCACTCATCACCCATCCCAGGCCTGGCCCTGGGCCGAGCCTTGCCACACAGCATCCTCAACATCATCCCTACAACTGAGGGATGACCAGCTTCATCTTAAAGCCTAGGAAACTGAGGCTCAGAGAGATCAACTGCTTTGCCCAAGGTCCCATGGCCAGTTCTATCGAAGCCCAGGTTGTGACTTCAAAGCCCTGTCCTTTCTATTGTTTTACTTCTGGCTGCCTTCACATCTTCAACTTCATTTTTCCCAAGCAGGACCCCAACCCCCCTTAGCCAAACACCCTGAAACCAGCCCCCAGCCTCATGCAGCCTGAGATCCTCACCAAACTCACCCTCAAAGGTGGCCGGAAATGATCAGGGATCTGGGGATGGTAAAGGAGAGATTGGAGGCGATTCAGACCTCTTCACTGACCTGAGTGTCCCACCTCTACAGCAGCACCCTTCCCACAATCTCCCTGAGACTGCGGCTCCCTCAGACCACTGTCAGCAGTGTCACAACTCCCTCCCGTTTCTTCGCCCACTCTAGGCATGGCTCCTTCCACGTCAGGTTTCTGAGCCAGATCCCAGGGAAGCACCCAGTTGGGGTGGCTAGGTAGACAGGTTTCTCTACCGGAGAGCAGTCTGTCCTCTGACAGCTTCATGCATGGGATCCTTAGGGGGGAACTTTTTGAGAAGTCAGAAAACTTAGCTGTCCTTCAGGAAACATTTCCATACTTTTTTCAGTGTTCTCAGAGCCCTGGGATCTGAGACATGTGGGGAGTGGGGGAATGACTCTGGCCACGTTATTTATTTATTTATCTATTTATTTATTTATTTATTTACTTCTTTTTCTTTTTCTCTTTTTTTTTCTTGTCACTTTATAATTTTTTTTTTTCCTTTTTTCCTGGTATGATGCCCCTTGGGGGGGGGGAATCCTGTGACTTACATTTGAAAACCACTACAAAAACCACTGTCTTGCTAGAGATGTAACTCGGTGGTAGAATGCATGTATGAAGCCCTCCGTTTGATCTCCAGTATTACCAAACAAAACCCAACACAAGACTACTGCCCCATTCATTACTGTATTCTTGGGACAATGTCCTTAACCTTTCATTCCTCATGCCTGAGAAGATGGTTATAGAAAAGTTCTCTCCTTAGACTCCTGAGGGTGGACTGCAGGGAAGAGCCAGGAACTCACCCTCCTCTAGTCAACTCTGCTCTCCCCTCAATATACCTTCCAACTCCCCCAGGGCCTGACCTGCCCCCTCACCTGTGTCCCCTTCTGGGGGAGCCCGCTCAGCACTGGCCCCAGTCGTGGTGGCAGCTCAGGGTTCGTGTTCTGGGAAAGGGGAGTGTAGGGATCAGACAGGAGAGCCAGCGCCACGTTAAAAGGGGTCTAAAAACTAAGCTGGGTGATGGGACAGGAGAGGGAGCGTGGCTTTGCAAAAACTTGGGTCCAGAAGGAAGGGCAGGAGGCTAGACACAGTTTTGGGGATGGAGGAAGGTATACGGGTCCAGGATGTCTGTAAGGGATGGGAAGTAGTAGTTTCTGGGTCAGGAGCTCACCTTGGGCTGGAAGGCCCCCTGCAGGGAGCCAAAGGAGACAGCTGGCGGGAGACCCGGAGGGAGCCCGGGCACAGCGGGAGGGAAGGCCATGTACGGCTGTGGAGAGAAGGGCACTAGTCCAAGCAGGGAATGGAGGTGCAGCACAGGTCTGGTCTACCCATCTTTGGAATCCACCCTAACACCCCCAAAGAGCTTTCCCAAGCGCAGGGCTCTTGCTTTTGGAGTTGAAGACTGAACTCCACTGATACATACATTCCCACACATCACACACCCTCACACACACTCACATTATGTCGGAAAAGGCCTTCCATCTTTCCTGGGTATTTCTCAAACTAGGGAAGAGAAGGGAAGAGTAAGCTGCCAGCCAGGGACCCAGGATCTTCCTTCCCCTGCAGGAGACACCCTCCCTTAGGCCTCTGAGCCTCATCAGCAGCCCAAGGAGGAGCTCACCATATGGCCGTGGGGAGGCAGCAGGCCCGGGGGATAGGGGGTGAAGTGCTGGTGGGTGTGCTGGTGGGTGTGCTGGTGTTGGTGGTTGTGCTGGTGGAACTGGAAGGCCAGGGGCCGGGCCGAGCCCCCTGCCCCCACCACCTCAGGGCCACCCTGGGCATTCAGGTAGCGAGAGTTCAGGTCCTGGCCGATCAGGTCCTGCTCTGTGGGAGGGGAGGGGAAGAAGGCTTTAATATCTGGCGCCACCAAGTCAACCTCCTTGGGCCCAGGTGACTGGCCTTCCCTTTAGCCTTGAGCCACTCCCTCCAAAGGCCCTTGGTCCCTGCCAAAGCCAACTGAGCCCGTGCTTGGGGCCATGGCCCCCC
>CABHPH010129762.1:17970-31004 GCA_902168325.1 Peromyscus nudipes | reverse complement strand
GTTGCCAGCGATTCGACGAAGCCTCACAGTCCTTCGCTGAAGCAGGTCAGTACCAGGTTGCGGTGCCTGTTTCACCGAGATCGTGTGTTGAAGCCGGCAGGTTCTCCAAAGGGTTCCGAGTGCTGTAGCCCTCGATGCATGTGCTGCTGTTTGTGTGTGGTGTGTAGCTTCGCTGAAAGAAAGGCTGGTCCCCCGAGAAAAACTTGCGCGCGCGGTTGACAGCTCTGCACTCATCTATGGGACCAGACAGGCTAGCTCTCTCTGCACCCACATTCACTTGCCCAAGGTGATCCTGGCCAAAGAGATGAAGACTGCGGTTACGAAGAATTCCCGGCAGAGCTGGCGCCAATAACAGTCTCCGTGGGTTCTTCTGACGATTCCCAGGCTGACAGCAGTCGGGGCAATTGGGTTAGAGTACTAATGTGGGACAACTTCCGAGATAACTTAGATAAAAACTTATGGGACAGAAAGAACAGCCTTCAGCCCTGCTGCCGTTCGAGAGTTCGCGTGCACACCAGCTTTCTACTAATAATGCACACGTTGTTAACTGATGGACGGGCACAAGGGAACGGAGGTTCTGGGTACCTGACAAGGGGAGGAATTTAACTACTGTGTGCACGGTTTGATTCTTGAAAAGAAAAGGATGAAATTATCTGCTGAGCCAATGCCTAGTTCGGGTCTTCTCCTAAAGGTCTTGTTGCTTCCCTTTAATAAAGGAGGAAACAGGTTAGGGGAAGTTAAAGAATTTAGTATGTTACAGCCAGCATGGGAAGAAGAAGCTGGAATTTGAGTACAGGGGCGTTTAGCCTGCTTTGGTCTGACCCATGTTCCACCAGGCATAGCACAGACACACAGCATGAATTGTTGGACAAATGGGGCTGACAGGAAGACTAGCCGAGGGAGAGGGTGAACAGAGGAAGAGTGTCAGAGCCCAGGATAGAGTCCAAAGCTCACTGTCCTTTTCTACCCTGGAGTCGGTAGAGCCGGACCATCATCCATTAACAGATATGACCACACCAGTAGACACCGAGTGGCCCACGCTTTCACCTTTTCATACACATCAGTCCTGTTTACCGATGGGTGAGGCTCAGAGGTAGGAAAAGGGATTCCCACAGGTCCTCGCTCCCCTCCCACCGACCCACCCACGGGAGGCTTTGAGGCCTCCAGGTCTCGCCCTCTGTTTTCTGGGAGCATCAGCCTCTAGTGGTTCAAAGTCTACACAGTAGCTGGACAGACGCGAACTGGCTGTTCCCATTCTATGATTCTGGGAGAGCAGCCGGCAACTCGGCAGTCAGCTCCTGTGTTGCAAACCTTTGCATAGGACAAAGAACCAGACTGGGTGGAGTCTTCTAGATAGTGACTGACCTTTCATACGTGACAGAGAAGTGTTTAGAATGACTGCCCAGCATTCCCTGAGAGTCCTAGGTGACTGATAGAGTGCACATCATCAGAGCAAGTGTAGGTTGCAGACGTCCAGGGTAGTTTCTATGCACACCGTCCTTTATGGCCAAACCTCAACCCCACCTACCACTGCACTTTCCTTCCCTGACCTCAAGACCTGGCTCCTGGTTGCTAATCCAGATGGGGGCGCCAGAAGACCACTGGAGGCTGCACAGCAATGACATGCTCTTGACCTTGCCCACCTGCAGGGACTTTGCAGTCTGTCCCCAGAGCAGCGGGTCCTGGTGCTGCAAATAAAGGTGTCACATCTCAGGACAAGGGGCTCTTGTCTTCCTGGTTGTTTTTACTGGCTGAGTTCTCAAATTGCCAAGGAACAGGGACACCTAAGCTACCAAGAAAAGACCTGCTCCTTCCTCTGTGGCCCACAGGCCAAACCAGCTTAGCCAGAGAGGGGTCCATTAGGCCTGTCCCAGCAGACATTGGGCCTGAAGGACTCCCGGAGGACCCAGGCAGCCCCTGAAAGTTTCCTACAGCCTTACCCAGGGGAGCAAGTGTGAGCCTGGCGCTTCCTGTCCTTTGCTGGGACTCTGACTTTGGGTAAGTCCCTTCCCTGATCCAACCCTCAGCTCTACCTAGAAAATTGGCAGGCTATTCTCCAAGGTTCCTGCTGGGCCCCTACTTCCCTGTAAGTAGAACTGCCCAGGAAGGGGGATTTCAGTTTCGCATCTATATCCTTACTAAGGGAACAGGAAACAAGCTGCCCGCTGTTTGTCACACCTGGGATTGCCACCAACCCCTGTGGACTGGGAACCTTCAGTCAGAGCTGCAGAAGTCACTCCTTTCTTCTCAGCTCATTCCAAGGTCAAGGGGCCTGGGTCTCCATCCTGGGTTCCTTAGCTCTTAGGCCAGCATTTTCTCTGGGAATATATATAGTATGGGACCTCTTTTTTACTGTTTAAAAAAGAGGGGCTAGGCTGGCGGTGGTGGCACACCCCTTTAATCCCAGCGCTCGGGAGACAGAGCCAGGTGGATCTCTGTGAGTTTGAGGCCAGCCTGGTCTACAGAGTGAGTTTCAGGACAGCCAAAGCTACACAGAGAAACTCTATCTTGAAAAAAAAAAACCCAAATAAATAAATAAATAAAAGGTGGGGGGCTGGATTCATTATTGAATAAGAGACTTTTGGGGAGAGGCCTTGTATCATGAAATAGATTTTTAAAAAAGACATTTTTATTTTTAGTAATGTGTGATTGTCTTGCTATATGGTTTTGTGTGTGTGTGTGTGTGTGTGTGTGTGTGTGTGTGTGTGTGTGTGTACACATGAGTACAGATGCCTTTGGAGGCCAGAGGCATCAGATCTTCCTGAAAGCTGTAGTTACAGGCTGTTGGGAGCCGCCTGGTGTGGGTGCTGGGGTCAAATTTAGGTGCACTGCAAAAGCAGTGTGGCTCTTAACCATAAGCTCTCTCCCTAGCCCTGTTAAACAGGTTTTTGTGGAAAGCTGGTGGGTTTTAATAACTGGCTTCTTGCTAATTGCAGGTTACCACATGCATACAAGGAGCACAGCATGACGTGGGTTAGACTGGTTGGTTATCTGTGGTGTTGAGGATCAAGTTCAGCCCTTGTTCTTGCTGTGACGATTCTCTACCACTCTATGGAGGGGTAAACTGAGCCCACAGGCTGTGCCCTGGGGACCCATGGTCCATAGCTAGTGCAATAGTGGAGCTGGGTCATTTCATCTAAGACCAAGCTTCATTTTTTTTCTCCTTGCCATGGCATGGGGACAGGTCTTAACCAAGCATGACGTCCCTTCTCCTGCTCTCTCCTGTTCTCGGTGGGTACCATGGTTAGTGTTTTCTCAGTGAGTGGCCATCTTCTGGCTGGCTGAGCCGAGCAAAGGAAATGCAAACGTTCTTCGAGGGAACCAGAACATTTGAGGAAAGAGTTGGGGTTTTAGGAAAAGGTGAATGGAGAGTGGTATGAACCCTAGTTCAGGTATTCAGGGTCCAGTGGGTGTCGGTCTTTATGCTCTGGAGTAAAATAGGGCAACAGCCTCCCAGCAGCGGTTGTTCAGCTGTAGGACCGCATCCTCACCAGACAGCAGGCCAGTTAAATAAAGGGAAGTATGGAGGCAAGGGTGATGCTTTTTCCCCAGTTATTTTATTTATTCATTTATTTTATTTTATTTTTTGAGACAAGGTTTCTCTGTGTAGCCCTGGCTGTCCTGAAACTCTCTACATGGACAGGCTGGCCTCACAGAGATTTGCCTGCCTCTGCCTGCTATGTGCTGGGACTAAAGGCATACAACACCATACCTATTTCTCCCCTCCCACCCCACTCTTTTAACGTGTATGGGTATTTTGCCTGAATATGTATCTGGACGACACATGTGTGTACTTCCGGTGCAGGCCAGAGAGGGTGTTGGATCCCCTAGGACTAGATACAGATGGTTGTGAGCCACCATGTTGGTGCTGGGAGTCAAGCCTGAGGCCTGTGGAAGAGTAACCACTGACTGAGCTGTCTCTCCAACCCCATGGCTGACCTATTTATTTATTTAGGTTTTTCTTGCCTTCTTTCTTAATTTTTAGGTTATGTGCTATAGTGTCAGGTCCCCTGGAACTGGCATTACAGATGGTTGTGAGCTGCCATGTGGTTCCTGGGAATTGAACCTGGGTCCTTTGGAAGAGCAGCCAGTGCTCTTTACCACTGAGCCATCTCGCCTATTTTGGTTTTTCAAGACAAGGTTTCTCTATGTAGCCTTGGCTGTCCTGGAACTCCACTCTGTAGACCAGGCTGGCCTGTCTCTACCTCCCAAGTACTGGGATTAAAGGCATGCCCCACCATCACACAGCGAAAGACAGAGTTTTGTTCTGTTTGTTTGGTTTTGGTTTTTCAAGAGACTTTATTTTTTTGAAGCCAGGCTTATAGGCTGGGCATGGAAGCTTATGCCCACTATCACATTTGGGAAATTGAGGGACTCAGTGAGTTCCAGACCAGCATAGGGTACAGGGTGAGTGAGACTATCTCAGAATAGCCAAGTAAATAAATAGATAAATAAACCCCACCAGAGGATGGCGGGGTGGGGGGGTTGCTCTTGTCTATGTTGCCAGGAAGCTGACGTAGGGTTGGTTCATCCAGGTGAGTGCTAAGTGTTTTCAGAGTGATGGCCAGCTTCTCATAGCAAGGTGCCAGAGGTACACGTATAACCCTAACAAGCACTTAGTCACAAGGGACTTTTAGTTCTGCAAATCTCAAAACAGAGATCATTAGTCCACGGGGCTGCTGTTGTGCTGACTGCCCACGTGCAGTTTCTGGAATGTTATACAATGGACATGTTAGGTGTGTGGCTGCTCCAGGCCCTCTTGCTGCTTGCCAGACTCCTTCACAGTTAGCCTCCGTGCACACCAGGGCACACAGTGCACACCCATGCAGATGCACAGCTAGTCATGGTGAATGGCATGGGGTGCAGACCAGGCATCAGGCAGAGCTGGCGCATGTGTGGGTCAGGTCATGTTTAAAGCAAAGAACCTGTATGTCCTAAAGAAAGGGGACCATGGAGGCTGCGGAGTCGAGGCTCAGCCAACTCCAGAGGCCAGGCTGAGGTGGCTCTGCACTAATATCAACACTCTAGTGTCAACACAGCCTACTGGACAAGTGTGTCCAGTATGGGTCAGCAGCCAGGGCACAGCTGGCATCAGCACCGAGTTACTGAAACATGCCTCGTGTCCAAGGGTCGTCCACAAGCTTTCTGTGAGGCTGGTGGCCGTTAGCTGTCCAGGCTCAGGGAGATGGGTGCTGGGGGAGGCACCTGCTGCCAGTGCCTGGCCTGACACTGAGGTGGTCTCAGAGTGTGGATGCTTAGGAATCAATCAGTTTGTAGGAAGGTGTCGTAAAGGTCACATGTGCCCCTCTGATCCCTGCCCTGGTGAAGTTGTCTCCTTAGTGTACCGGAGCACCTGCTCTGCCCCCACGGCAGCACTTCTCTGGTGGATGGTTTGTTTGTGACAGAATATCTCTGGGTGGCCCTGACTAGCCTGGAACTTGCTACGTAGACTAGGTTGACTTTGAACTCACAGAGATCCACCTGCTTTGCCTCCCAAGTGCTGGGATTAAAGGTATAGATCACCATGCTTGGCTCTAATGTATTTATTTACTTATGTATTTTTTGTTTATGTGTTTTGAGTGTTTTGCCTGCATGCATATCTGTCTTAGTCAGGGTTTCTATTGCTGTGAGGAAACATCATGAGCAAAAAGCCAGTTGAGGAGAAAAGAGTTTATTGGGCTTACACTTCCACATCACTGTTCATCACTGAAGGAAGTCAGGACAGGAACTCAAGCAGGGCAGGACCCTGGAGGCAGGAGCTGATGCAGAAGCCATGGAGGGTGCTGCTTCCTGGCTTACTCAGCCTGCTTTCTTGTAGAACCCAGGAGCACCCACAATGGGCTGGGCCCTCCCACATGAATCACTAATTAAGAAAACATCCACTCAGGAGGCAGAGGCAGGTAGATCTCTGTGAGTTGGAGGCCAACCTGGTCTACAGCGTGAGTTCCAGGACAGCCAGGGCTACATGGAGAAACCTTGTCTAGAAAGAAAGAAAGAAAAAAAGAAAACGCCCTACCGGTGTGCCTATAGCCTGATGAAATTGAGGCTCCCTCCTCTCCAGTGACTCTAGCTTGTGTCAAGTTAACAAAAGTAGCCAGCACAATGTCTTTGCATCATGTGCATGCAGTGTCCACAGATAACAGAAGAGGACTCTAGTCCTCAGGAACTAGAGTTACAGAAGATTGTGAGCCTCCATGTGGGTGCTGGGAACTAACTCCAGGTCCTCTGGAAGAGCAGCCAGTGCTCTGAGACAGCTCTCCAGCCACCATCACCCCCCACCTTTGCTTTTTATTTTTTTAGACAGGGTCTCACTTTGTAGACCTGGCTGTCCTGGAACTCACTCTGTAGACCAGGCTGGCCTTGAACTCACAGAGATCTGCCTGCTTCTGCCTCCCAAACTGGTATTAAAGGCACAAGCCACCACCACCCGGCCATTTTTAATTTTTACTTGTGTGTGTGTGTGTTGTGGTGTGTGTGTGTGTGTGTGTTTAGGTTTGTGTCAGAGGCCAGGAGAAGGTGTCAGCTCCCCTGGAGCTGGAGTTACAGGTGTTTGTGAGCCATGTGACTTGGATGCTAGAAACCAAACTTAGATCCTCTGAAAGAGCAGCATGCACTCTTAACCCCTGAGCGGTCTTTCCAGGCCCCTACCCCACCCCACTGCTCCACCCTGTAGATTTTACATTCCGTCAGATTCTTCATGATTTTGAGTAAATGTTCAGACTTGTGCTGTTCTCACCACAATCCAGTTGGGACCAAAGTCACTCAGGCCGGTGGATATCATTCCTCACTTGCACGCCTCTGTCCTACCCCCGCTCCAAGTTCAAAGCCTTGCTATGGACAGAGCCCAGATCCACTCCTACCACACAAGTGCTCTACCCAGAAACCACATCTCCAGCACTGTGCTCTAATTTTTTTTTTTCCCAAAAGAATCAGGAGACTTGGAAGATGGCCCAGTTGGTAAAGTGCTTGGTGTGTAAGCATGAGGCCCTGAGTTTGATTCCCAGGACTGGTGAAAGAATAAACCTGCCACACCTGTAGTGCCTCCTGGGGAGATGGAGACAAGGTGGATGGCTCCTGAGGAATGAGACCCAAGGTTAACCTCTGGCCTACACACACACAAAGCCACACACTGATCCTGGGCGCTCATAAACATGCACACTGAACACACAATCACAAATCAAACTATATGCAAGTCTGTAAGTCCCCAAAGCCAGTGTTTATAATTCAATAGAGCCTCTTGAGACATTCTTGAGCATAACCATTCATTCGTACTAAGCAGCCCGTGTGGAACTCTTCTGAGAAGAGTGAGTCGCAGGCGTCCAGATTTAGTTAAATAACGTGGGCTCTCAATGACACGGTTCAGATGTCAGTAATTGTGTAATTGTTCATCACCAGTCGTTGCGTAATGTGGACTTTGTAGTTTGTTCCTCCCCCAGATCTTGATGGGAATGGCAGGTTGTGGAATGACAGGTTGCATGTAAGTGGCAACCGGTCCCATCGTGTCCCGGCCTCCCGGGTTGGACACGTGTTGCTGAGTCACTGTATTCCTTCAGGGACAGGCAGTGAAGCATGCTGTCACCAAGTGATGAAACCGGATAACCCACGTAGCATCTCACAAAGTGGATCATCAGAAGAGAGCCGGCAGAAACACCAGTGCAGGCGAGCAAGGGACCCGGACACGGCAGTCACACGGCTGCCCCTCCAGGGGCACTGTAGCTGTCCCTCCAGTGAGGGAAACTTCCAAAATGCTCACTGATGGAGAGGTCCCAGAGAAGGGCCTGGAACCTGCCAGTCAAGGGCTGCACTGCTGAGCTGCACACCTGGCCCTTACATTTTGTTTTTTGTTGTTGTGGTGGTGGTGGTTTTTTTGTTTTTTGTTTGTTTGTTTTTTTGAGACAGGGTCTTAATAAGTAGCTTGGGTTTCATCAAAACCCATATGATGATTCTGGGCTGGCAAGATGGCTGAGCAGGTAATGACATCTGCTACCAACTTGGATGACCCGAATTTTATCTTCAGAACCTACATGATAAAAAGAGAAAACTGACCCCCGAAAGTTGTCACCTGATGTCCACATATGAGCTGTGGTACACTTAAATACACACCAACATGGATGATAAGTAAATGAACAAATAAATGTGAATCATACTTAAAAATACAAACTCATGATCCTCCTGCCTCCAACTTTTATCTATATAAAATCTCTCAAACAAACCAAATAATCACTTCCTGTCCCCGTCCACATCTGGTAAGCAGTCACCTCTGTACTGGCTGGGTTCTAGATTCGTTGTATAAAGGGATCACGCAATGTGTGGTCTTGTGTGACTGGTGGCTTTCCCTCCGTGTAACTGGATTTTTCTTTGGGGTGCCGGCTTACAAATAATGACAGAGACCTATTATTAATTACGAGAGCTCAGCCTTAGCTTAGGCTTGTCCCACTAGCTCTTATTCATTAAATTAACCTGCTTTTATTAATCTACATTTTGCTATGTGGCTTTTTACCTTTCTTTTCATATTGCCCATGCTGCTTCCTCTGCATATGGCTGGCGATCCACCTTTCTTCTTCCCAGAGTCCTCTCTGTCCACAGAAGTCCTGCCTAACCTCTTCCTGCCTAGCTAACCTCTTCCTGCCTAGCTATTGGCCATTCAGCTCTTTATTAAACCAATCAGAAGGCACCTTGGTAAAGGCACATCTTCACAGTGTAAACAAATATTCCACAACAACCTAGCATAGCATAGGTTCATACAAATTAGAGCATGTAGCAGTAAACTTCACTGTGTCACTGTGTGACTGCAGTTTACTTAGCCATTGATGAACATTTGGGGTTTTCTACATGTCTTTAAAAAGGTATAGCTGGGAGGTGGACGCCTTTAATCCCAGCACTCGGGAGGTAGAGGCAGGTGGATCTTTGTGAGTTCGAGGCCAGCCTGGTCTATGGAGCAAGATCCAGGAAAGGCACAAAGTTACACAGAGAAACCCTGTCTCGAAAAAAAACCGCCCATCCAGGGGCAAAAAAGATATATTTGCCAGGCAGTGGTGGTACACACCTTACACACCTTTAATCTCAGTACTTGGGAGGCAGAGGCAAGTGGATCTCTGGGTTCAAGGCCAGCCAGATCTACAGAGTGAGTTCCCTGCATACAGTGCCTGTGAAGGCCAGAAGAGGGCCATGTATCTCCTGGGACAGGAGTACAGATGGTTGTGAGCCACCATAGGAGTGCTGGGAACTGAACTTGAGTCCTCTGCAAGATCAGCTTTTAACCACTGAGCCATCTCTTCAGCCGCCTCCTCTACCTTTTGACTGTAATGAATAATGCTGCCATCGAGCACAGGTGTAGCTCAATGGTAGAGCTCATGCTTATGTGACAAAAGCCTGTGTTCAGTCCCCAGCACTGCATAGAAATAATAACGTTGCTAAGAAAGGCTCTTTACAGATCTTTGCTTGGACATCAGTTTCCAGTTCTTTAGAGTGCGTCTGTAGGAGTGGAATTGCCAGGTCACAGGCAAATCTATGTCTGAAGTCATTAAGACCCTGCTCAAAAAAAAAAAAAAAAAAAAAAAAAAAGGGGGGGGGGGCAGAAAGAGAAAGGGAAGAGGGAAGGAAAGAAACTGAAGCTGGGAGTTGGGGATTTAGCTCAGTGGTAGAGCCCTTGCCTAGCAAGCCCAAGGCCCTGGGTTCGGTCCTCACCTCCAGGGGAAAAAAAAAGAAAGAAACTGAAGCTGGGCAGTGGTGGCGCACGCCTTTAATCCCAGCGCTCGGGGAGGCAGAGGCAGGTGGATCTCTGTGAGTTCGAGGCCAGCCTGGTCTACAGAGCAAGCTCAAGGACAGCTAGGGCTGTTACACAGAGAAACCCCGTCTTGAAAAACCAACCAAAAAAAGAAAGGAAAGAAACCATATGTATATTCTAAAACATTCATCATGGCCCTTTGGAGAAGGGCGTTTGACTCACTAAAGAAGAAGGAATCCACACTGGGGAGCAGCTGGCAAATAACAGGGTCATGGGGGACAGTGAGCCGGGGGACAGTGGCAGGACATGAGCCACCACAGGTAGTCTCATCGAGGTCTAATGAAGCCCAGGGTAGACGTGGACTTGGATCTGGCTGAGAGTTTGGAAGAGAAAGCATCGTTGCCTGACTTCACAGTCAGGTGTGTTTCCTCCTCTTGTACCCAAACAGTGGCCAAAAACATCAGTGTCAGGCAGGGACACACCGCAAACCTAGTAAATCCAGACACAGTGTCTTATTGTGTAGCCAAGGCTGGCAAAGAAGTTAGTAATCCATTCTGGCCTCAAACTCACAGAGCCTCTTGTCTCTGCATCCTGAACACAGGAGTTCCAGACCTGTACTGTGTGTGTGTGTGTGTGTGTGTGTGTGCGCGCGCGCGCGTGCGCGTGTATGTGCGTGTATGTATTGCGTGTGTGTATTCCCAGCTATATTCGGCAGGATCTCACTGTATGGCCCAAGATGACTTCAAATTTACAATCAGGGATGGATAGATGGCTCAGTGGTTAAGAGCACTGTCTAAACTTGTACCGAGGTTATGTTCCCAGCACTCAACTGGGAACTAACAACTGTCTATAACTCCAGTTACAGAGGATGAGGATCCGGTGCCTCTTCCGGCCTCCTGGGCACTGTGTGCATGTGGTACTGGGGCTTATATGCAGACAAAACACTCATACACTTAAAACATACATTTATTTTATGCAAACAAATTTATGCAAACAAATTGCAATCCTCCTGCTTCAGATCTTTGCTACTTTGGCTCATACATTTGCTCCTATGAGATACTGAGTTCATTTTTATATGTGGTGTGAAATAGGGGTTTTTTGTTTGTTTTTGTTTTTTAACTTCAAGACTGGGTCTCACCTCTTAGTCCAAGCTGACATTTGAAGTCAAGGCTGACCTCAAACTTTCAGAGTTCTGCCTTATTCTCCCAGGTGTTGGGATTACGGGCATCCAACACCATGCCCACTCCAAATTCGTTCTCTTCTCTGGAGCTGTTGTAAAGAGAGATCTCAGAAATGGTTATTCTTTGGTTCAGCACCCTCAAATAGACTCTGGGAGCTTTTGAGGGAAGAGAGCCTTGCATGGTCTTCATTAAATATTTATGACCTGGACTAAACCACAGAGACCACAGATTCTCAGGCCCAGCCATGCAACAGCCTCACAAGCAATCACCAGTAGATCTCTGACTACATCGTCAGTTCACCAATAAGAATTATGCAAAAGCTGGGCAGTGGTGGCACATGCCTTTAATCCCAGCACTTGGGAGGCAGAGGCAGGGGGATCTCTGTGAGTTCGAGGCCAGCCTGGTCTCCAAAGCAAGTTCCAGGAAAGGCACAAAGTTACATGCAAAACAATTTGTAATGTGATGATGTGTGCGAGCATGCGCGTGCATATTCGTGTGCATGCATGTGTATGTGTGTGTGTGTGTGTGTGTGTGTGTGTGTGTGTGACAGGCTCTTACTATGTTATAGTACTGGCTGGCCTGAAGCTTGCTATGTAGATAGGGTGGACTCATAATTGTGCCAATCCCTCTGCCTCTTCCTCCCCGTGTTCTGTGATTTTGTGCCCATGCCAGCACACCTGGCTCAGTTTTGTTTTGTTTTTCAAGACAGGATTTCTCTGTGTAGCCCTGGCTGCTCTGGAACTCGCTCTGTAGACCAGGCTGGCCTCGAACTCATAGAGATCCATCCGCCTGACTCTTCCTCCTGAGTGCTGGGACTAAAAGCATGCATACTACTGCCTGGCTTTGGCTCAGTTTTTTGCCTTTTAAAATCCTGCCCTTTCCTCCAGTGCTCAGAACACAGGCCAGTTGCTCCTGGGCCCTTGTCTCCTGGTATTACAGCTCATTAACAGAATGAGTAAACACCTTTTGCCTGAGGGTGAACTTGGGCGTCATTTCGGGCTAGTGTTAGTGTCCAGTTGATCCAGCAGCATTCGTTGAAGATTGCGTCTTTGCCCATTGAATGGTCTTGGCCTCTCTAGGAACATGAGAGTCGATTTGGGAATTGGTGGTTCCGATGCAATGCTCTGCATGCCTGTCCTTCAGCCAGTCCCCTCTCAGTTTATTACTGTTATTTCCTTTTTTGATCCCTTCAGCTCTGCTCTGTAGTGAGCTTTGAAATTGTATGCTGTGATGCAGCCAACCTTTTCAGAGTTGTCTGTTAGGTTTTATGTTTGCTGGTGGTTTTTTTGGTTTTAGGTTTTTTGTTTTGTTTTTTACTTTTATTTATTTATTTATTTTAGACAGATCTTATTCTACAGCTCAAGCTGGCTTAGAACTTGGTGATCCTCGTGTCTCTGCCTCTCAAGGGCTGGGGCTATAGACATGCACCACCACATAGCTGCCCCCCAGCCTTTCTTTTTCTTTACATTTTATTTATGGAAGAAGTGGAGTTGCTTGCTATATAGTTTGACAGTTTGGGTTTGTGAGTTGTAGCTCTGTGGTATCACCTACCAGGTTCTTCAGTCTCATGTAGCAGTCCAGTGGTGGGTTAGGTTCACTGTGGTAGGAGGAATGGTGGGTGTGTGTGCGTGTGTGCGTGCATGTGTGTGTTTCCAGAACTGGAATTAAACCGAGTCTGGGTTGATGCTCTCTGTGTTGTTAACCTGTCAGTGACCGTCACCTGGATCACTTTGCCCTTGGAGGCGATTTGAATTTTAAAGGGTCACTGTGTGTGATTGAGGTGACTAAGGGGAAGAGTCGGGCGGTAAAGCACCTGGCACCAGCCTGGTGCACAGTGACACTTTATTGTTGTTGTTAGAACTGTGTGTGGGACTCAAGTCCCTAGCTTGGAGCCATTTTCTGGCCTAGGCTGTCTGCCCTTCTCCTCTACCCCTGGAGGGGAAGTCTACAGTGCCTGTGGATCTGGGAGGCATGTTCAGGAGCTCAGCAGCCATCTCAGTGCACCTGGTGTGGCCGCTCTGGGGAAGGAAGGCTGGAGCCTCACTCACCCGGTGTTTGCACCAGACTGTAAGTGTCCTGCATGGCCCTCTACCACATGCATGGCCCTCTACCACATGCATGGCCCT
>CABHPH010129762.1:0-10798 GCA_902168325.1 Peromyscus nudipes | reverse complement strand
GCAGTGATGTAGCTGAATCTCCCCCAAACTCTGGGGGCCACGCACCATGCAGTGATGTAGCGGAATCTCCCCCAAACTCTGGGGGCCACGCAGCAGTGATGTAGCTGATTCTCCAGCAGACACCAGTAGATCCCCTTACCAAGTATACCTGATGTGTTCTGTCCATGGTCTTGCCATGGCCCACACCTGGGTTCAGATGCAGTGCTGTCCACTAGAGTTCCGATCCCAGACACACGGTGTAGTCTGTGCTTGTGACTATTTGGCTGTTAGTTTAGGGGCTGGAAAGATGGCCTATTCAGGAGAGCGATGACCTCTCCAGCATGAGGGCCTGAGTTGTGGCACATCTGTAATCCTGGCACTGGGGAAGCAGAGACAGGTGTGTGTCAGTCTTTTTCTTTTGGGCCACCAACCAGCTCCCAAATCGTGACAGAGACTTACTAGTTTTGAATGCTTGGCCTGACTTAGGCACATTTCCGGCTAGCTCTTTTAACTTAACTTACCTGTTTATCTACCATTTGCCTCGGGGCTCCTTACCTTTCTTCTGTATATCTTACCTCCCCATGTCTGGCTGGCGGCTGCTCTTTTCTTCCCTTGCTCTTTTCTTCTATTTTTTCTCTCTGCTCAGCAGCCCCGCCTCTCCCTCTCCTGCCTAGCTATTGGCCATTCAGATTTTTATTAGACCAATCAGGTGCAGGCAAAGTGAAACAGCAGCACATCTTTACATAATTAAACAAATGCAGCATAAACAAGTGTAACATACCTTTACACAGTTAAAGTAATATTTTGCAGCACAAACAAATGCAACACATCTTTGTCTAGTTAAAATAATATTCCACAGCACAGGTGGATCCCTGGAAGCTCTCTGGCCAACTAGTCTAGTTCACATGGTAGAATTCCGGACCAATGAGATATCTTGCCTCAAACAAAAAGGTAGAAGGTGCTGGAGAGGTGACACCCAATTTGTCCTCTGACCTTCACATGTACACCTACACACACACACACACACACACACACACACACACACACACACACTTCCTGATCCCCTTGACAACCTCCTAGGGTCATTTAATTCAGCAGAACAGTGCAAGGACTCAGAGAATGTGCGAATGTGCTCTACTGACCTCACCAGCTTATTATGAAGGCCACTGCCAAGATACAAAGGAGCAGGTTGGCACTGCCTGGCACTCAGCTCTGTGTCCTCGGAGTAACCCAGAGCACAGTGAGTCACATAGGCCACCAGGAGGTGATGTGAGCCAAGTGTTCCACATTGTGCTGAGGACAGATACAGTACAGGTTAGGAAATCCCTTTTTTGGCCTCTGAATAATACATCAGCACATCCCATTCAATAGGTGCCTCTAAAGTGTAAGGCAGCATCGAGGGTGTGGCTCAGGGGTGGAGCTTTGCCTAGCTTGCTCTCCAGCACAGTGGGGAAGGAATGACAGAGTGAGGGTAAGATGGGAGAGGCTGTAGCAGGAGTCTCCTACTTGCCATTCACATGGTTTTGGATATAAATGTTTCTTACCATGGCATGGCCAAAATGTGAAGTCTCCTGGGTTGAGCCATAGAATTGGTACAGGGTCTGACCACCTTAAAATATGGGACCCACCCAGGTGGGGGTAGAGATATGTTTATCTGACTTTCTAGCGTGGTCTCATGCATGTTCACCCTGCCCTGCAGACTGGCAGAAACATTCCTGGGCGGCGGCCCGGGGCTCACTCTCTGTTTGTTGCCAGGGTGGAGTTTGTCAGACTGGCCAAAGAGTACGATGTCGTGAACTTGGGTCAGGGCTTCCCCGACTTCCCACCTCCGGACTTCGCTGTGCAAGCTTTTCAGCAGGCCGTCAGTGGGGACTTCATGCTGAACCAGTACACCATGGCATTTGTGAGTCTCCTGCATCTCCTGAAGGTCCTGAAGGACAGGCACCAACACCACATAGGTGACAAGGCTCATGGGGTGCAACCCAGTAGGTTGAGTTCAGCATTCTCCATTACTGAGAGTCTCCTGTGTCCTCAGGTCCCAGTGCAGAAGGCAGATCGGGAACCCTTCATGATCAAAACATCTGGTCCAGCCTGGGAGGAAGGAGGAAGTGGAACATGGTAGTGGGAGGGGAAGCTTCTAGGAGGAGGTGATACCTCAGCCAACTCCTGAGAGAGAGGCTGTTGATTGCATTAGACTAAATCCCAGCTGCTCTGTAAGGGCCACACAATATATAATTGCCAACACTGGACTAGAATAGTGCCTTTTTTGGGGGGAGGGAGTTTCGAGACAGGGTTTCTCTGTGTAGCCCTGGCTGTCCTGGACTCACTCTGTAGACCAGGCTGATATAGTTGTATTTTTCTTTGGGCCACCAACCAGTTCCCAAATAAAGACATGGAGAATTATTAATCATGAATTCTGGGCCTTAGCTTAGGCTTGTCTCATTAGCTCTTTTAACTTTACTTTTTTGCCCCGGGGCTTTTTACCTTTCTTTCATTCTGTCTGTCCTACTTTTCCTGCTTCCTCTGTTTCTGGCTGGCCGGCCCCCAATGTCTCTCTTTCTTCCTTGAGCCTAACTTCCTCCTCCTGTTTAATCTCCCTGCCAGGAAGTCCCACCTATGCCTCCTCTCTTGCTATTGGCCATTAACTTTTTTTGTAGATCAATCAGGTGCCTTAGGTAGGCAAGGTAAAACAGCAACACATCGTTACATAATTAAACAAATGCAACACATCTTTAGATAGTTAAACAAATATTCTGGAACAGGCTGCCTCTAACTCATAGAAATCTGCCTGCTTCTGTCTCCCAGGTTCTGGAATTAAAGGTGTGGGCCACCACCGCTGCCTGTTTTTTGTTTTTGTTTTTTGTTTTTTGTTTTTTGGGTTTTTTGTTGTTGTTGTTGTTTTGAGACAGGGTTTCTCTGTATAGCTTTGTGCCTTTCCTGGAACTCACTCTGTAACCCAGGCTGGCCTGGAACTCACAGAGATCCGCCTGCCTCCACCTGCCTCTGCCTCCCGAATGCTGGGATTAAAGGCATGCGCCACCACCGCCCGGTGCTATTTTTGTTATTTTTAATTATGTGTGTATCTGTATGTGGGTATGTGCACATGAATGCAGGTGCTCTGGAAGGTCAGGGGTGGCAGATCCCCCTGAAGCTGGAGTTACAGGTGGTTGTGAGTTGCTTTATATGGGTGCTGGGAATTGAACCCAGGTCTTCTGAAAGAGCAAGATATGCTCTTAACCACTGAGTCATTGTGACTGGTTTAATAAAGAGCCGAATGGCCATTAGCTAGCAGGAACGGGTCAGGTAGGACTTCTAGGGAAAGAGAGCTCTGGGTGAGAGGAAGGAGGAGTTGCCAGCCAGATCCAGGGGAAGCAGGACGGCAGTGTGGAGATGAGGTAATGAGTGTGTGGAAGGACGTAGATTAAAAATGTAGGTTAATTCAAGTTACAAGAACTAGTTAGGAACAAGCCCAAGCTAAGGCCGAGCTTTTATAATTAATAGTAAGTCTCCATGTCATTAATTGTAAGCTGGCAAAGAAAGCCCAAAGAAAACATTGCACCCAACATCTGGCTTGGTAAAGACAGATCCAGATAGAAAAAAACTCAAAACAGGTTACAGTGTGTTTAAAAATGTGCATAAGCTTAAAAAAGAAAAGAAAATGGGTACAGACAGTCATAGAAAAAATAGTTTATAAATAATAAGATAAAATCTTAAAGAGAGAATAAAATAATATAAAGAGGATAAGAAGAAGGAAAGAGCCAACTAAATGTCCTCTGACCTCCATATGTCCACTGACCTCCTATGATACACATGGGCACACACACACAATAATTTTTCTTTGAGGCAGCGTCTCTTTATGTAGTCCTTGCTGTCCTGGAACTCACTGTGTAGATCAGGTTGGCCTCAAACAAAGATCTGCCTAGCTCTAGCTCCCGAGTGCTGGGATTAAAGGCATGTGCCACCACTACCACCTGGCAAATTTTGTTTTGTTTTGTTTGGGACAGGGTTTCTCCTGTTAATAGCCTTGGCTGTCCTGGAACTTGCTTGAGGCTGGCCTCAAACTCACAGAGAACAGTTCGCCTCTGCTTCCCAAGGGTTGGGATTAAAGCATGTGCCATCATTGCCTGGCAATTTCTTTTCTTTTCTTTTCTTTTCTTTTTTGAGACAGGGTTTCTCTGTGTAGCTTTAGAGCTTTTCCTGGAACCCACTCTGTAGCCCAGGCTGGCCTCAAACTTACAGAGATCCATCTACCTCTGCCTCCTGCGTGCTGGGATTAAAGGTGTGTGCCACCAAGCCAGGCATCTAGCAATTTTTTTAAAGGAAAAAATGTTATTCCTGAACCTCATGTTCTATAACCTTCATTTCTCAGGGATTCTATTTTGTAATGCACCCAAATAAATAATCTGAGGCTCCAGGGCTGCTAGGGGTGTGGGTCAGGTAAGCACAAATGTACCTTTTAAACACACGGAGAAGCATGAGGTGTCTGCTACCCTGTGGTTCCATTGTGCTACAGATGAAGACAAACACAATGTCAGGATCTCCCCACATCCCAGCTCTGGGTCAGACTCCATGACCAAGGCTGCTGGAGGAGATATAACAATTCAGCCCAAGAAAGCTGACTTTGCTAGAAAGTTCTTGATGGCCTGGGTGCAGCTGAGCTGAAGGAGACTAGACTGATTCTGGGTGCCTGACCCTGCTGTCCTGGCAGGGTTACCCACCACTGACAAAGATCCTGGCAAGTTTCTTTGGCAAGCTGCTGGGACAGGAGTTGGACCCACTCAAGAATGTGCTGGTGACAGTGGGTGCCTATGGGGCCTTGTTCACAGCCTTCCAGGCCCTGGTGGACGAAGGAGATGAGGTGAGAGGTGAAACCTGAATGGGGTGGGATGAGCTAGCTCAGGGCAGTGCTGACCCCTGCTAATCTGACCCTTGAACCAGGTCATCATCATAGAACCTGCTTTTGATTGTTATGAACCCATGACACTGATGGCTGGAGGTCAGCCTGTGTTTGTGTCCCTGAGGCCGGTAAGGAATGCTGGGTGGTTATGGGTTGGGTAAGGCTGGTAAGGGATGCTGGGTGGTTATGGGTGGTTGAGGGACCCAAGATCTGAGCTGGGCTAGATCCTAGGGCATGGGATAAGGCTGGGAAGGTGTGGAGGTGGAGTCCAGAGCAGAAAGGAGAGAGATGGAGGCAGATACATATGGACATGAGTTGCTGTCAGGAAAGTAAATACTGCTGCCTTTCCCACCTCCTCTTGCAGAGCCCTGCTCCTAAGGGACAGTTGGAATCCGCCAATGACTGGCAACTGGACCCCACAGAACTGGCCAGCAAGTTCACACCTCGTACCAAGGCCCTGGTCCTCAACACACCCAACAACCCTCTGGGAAAGGTACCAGGGGGTGCATTCAGAGACTTCTGCAAGCTGTTTCCCTTCTGATCATGAGCATAAGCTATCTCAGGCTTTATTTCCTCGTGTGAAGTGGGAGGGCTGTATGCCTTAAGCCCAACCCTCCCTGAGGTGCTAGGTGCATGGGCTGAATGCCTCACCACTTTCTGGTGGTTTTGGAACAGTGACTTTACCTCTCTGTACAGTGGGATCCAGACCAATCCCACAGGGTCAGTATTGCAGAGCTGGTCAAAGGGAGGGTCCAGAGAAGCCTTAGGACCTGGTGTGGTCTTGGACTCTACCTCTGAGCAGGCTCTGCACTTGGGGACAGTCCCAGCTGCACACCCGTGACCTTGGATCCCACAGGTGTTCTCTAAGACGGAGCTGGAGCTGGTGGCCGACCTGTGCCGGCAGCATGATGTCCTGTGCATCTCTGACGAGGTCTACCAGTGGCTGGTCTATGATGGGCACCAGCACATCAGCATCGGTGAGCTGGGCCTGCCGCAGCTTCCCCTGGACACTTGAGCAGGGCTTAAGCCCAAGCTGGGAGCAGCCTAGGCCTGGGGGTCAGGACCCAGGGCTGTGGAACTGTGCACTGGAGTGACCATGGGCAGGGACTTCCCCTCCCTGAGGTCTGAGGAGTTCGGTAGCATCTGCTTCCTGAGGCTGTGAGGAGCAGGAAATGGAATGGGTCCTGGCAGCAGCTTAGAGGGTACCAGTCCTCAGTTGAGAGGCTTGTCCCTGGGTCCCCTCCCTCCACCTTCCCCATTTCAGCATTTGCTCTTCTTGGCCTCGGGCAGCCAGCCTCCCTGGCATGTGGGGACGGACCCTGACCATCGGCAGCGCAGGCAAGAGCTTCAGTGCCACTGGCTGGAAGGTAAGTGTGGTCACTTGGCAGGTGACAGTGTGGGAGGATTAAGAAAGGCCACCTCTGGCCCCAAGGCCCTCACTGACTGTGTTCTGGTCTAGGTGGGCTGGGTTTTGGGTCCAGATAACATCATGAAACACCTTCGGACTGTGCATCAGAACTCTATCTTCCATTGTCCCACCCAGGGCCAGGTGAGGAGGGTATGCGACAGGGAGAGGGGCCGAGAAAGCCCCTAGACAGGTCACAGCTGACCTGTCCTTCCATCTGCCCTGTCCAGGCCGCCGTAGCCCAGTGCTTTGAGCGGGAGCAGCAACACTTTGGACAACCCAGCAGTTACTTCTTGCAGCTCCCGCAGGCCATGCAGCTGAACAGAGACCACATGATCCGTAGCCTGCAGTTGGTGGGCCTCAAGCCCTTGATCTCCCAGGGCAGCTACTTCCTCATTGCAGACATCTCAGACTTCAGTGAGTGGCACTGGCCAGGCCACTCGGGATTTGGGGAGGTACCAAAGATGGCTAGGACTCAGCATGACCTCTTCTGTTGCCACAGAGAGCAAGATGCCCGACCTGCCTGGTGCTGTGGATGAGCCCTATGACAGACGCTTTGCCAAGTGGATGATCAAAAACAAGGTAGGCTGGGCCTCTTGTCAGGGCCAGCTGGTGGAGTTGCACAGGCTGTGCCCTGGTCAAGGGTGTCCAGTCAGCGGACCTTTTCCATGACTCCTGATACAAGGCCAATTGCACAGCCTTTTCACTTGCACAAAGAAGCCATGCTGGCTCCCAGAGTCCCTGCCCTTCTCTCAGCCTGGCCGTCTCTCCTATACAGGGAGGGAGGGTCTAGCCCGTCCGCTCTCATCACCCTGCTCAGACTACTGAGGTTCAAACCTAGCTTTCCCCCAGAGTGCTGCACAGTCTCTCCTCTGGTCCCTCTTTCTCTGCACCCCGGGAGGAACCTAGTAGAATGCCTGGGGCTTCTCTCCTGACCATCACAGCAGGTGGAGGGCACACTGAGCCTTTACTCTGTCCCCTGAGCTGATGTCTTGGGTCTCAAGGCTGTATGCACACATGGGCTTCCTCCTCCCCAGGGCCTGGTGGCCATCCCTGTCTCCATCTTCTTCAGTCAACCCCATCAGAAGGACTTTGACCACTATATCCGCTTCTGTTTTGTGAAGGTGAGAAAAGGCTGGGAGAACCTCGATGGGCCTGGCTAGCCCCCAGGGAGGGTGAGAGAAGGCTCACTGTGTGTCTTGCAGGATGAGGCCACACTCCAGGCCATGGATGAGAGGCTGCAGAAGTGGAAAAGAGAGCTCCAGCCCTGAGGCTCCTCAGCCCTCCCCACACAGTGGGGCTCAGCTGGCCCTATCACAGGGATGGCACTGGAGGGCCCAGCTCTGTGACTGGACATGCTTCCAGGAAAGAGGCCATTTATTTGGGGGTTTCAGCAATCCTTCCCCATCGTGTCTGGACTGCTGTCTTGGTTGAGCCTCACTCTACTCCTCTGTAGGTTACTTGAGGGGCCTCTCTGCCTGGGACAGAAAAGGATGGAGTACCAGGCCTGGAGTCCCAGCCTCACCCCAAGCCTTAACTTAGCCCCGCCGAGGCTCAGGGCTCTCCGCATCTTCTCATGTGACTTCAGGACATTGCTTCTGGCTTGATTGCTTTTGTTCCTAATAAAGTTTTAAGTTATTAGAGCCCCCAAGGCAGCTTCTCTCTTCCTCTGGACTGCCTGCTGAACAGGGCTTGGAACAGTTTGGAAGGGACCCCAGAGAACCTCAGACCCCACACCTTCCCTATGAAGAGTGTGTGTGTGTGTGTGTGTGTCTGTGTGTCTGTGTGTGTGTGAACACTGGGAACTGGGAACTCATCTGAAGTCACAGGGCTTGTTCATGGCAACCCAGACTCTCCACTGTCTGCTATGTTCCTCACCCTCAGAGGGTGCAAGCTGAAGGCTGGGTTAGGGTGTTTGTGTGTGGGGATGGGGATGGGGTCTCGGAGACATCTTCACAGGAGTTCAAGGACAGCCTGGTGTGTGCACAGAGTTAGGAGGGGCAGCTGTGAGCAGCTCCACTGGTCCAGGCTTACCTGCAACTCCCAACAGTCTGCTGAGGAGGCAGTGTGGGGGAGGGCAGTGTGGGGGAGGGCAGTGTGGGGGAAGGCAGTGGGGGGGAGGGCAGTGTGGGGGAAGGCAGTGTGGGGGAGGGCAGTGTGGGGGAAGGCAGTGTGGGGGAGCCACCCTGGCCAGTGAGTGCTTGACCTAAAGTGGAAGTGAGGTTGGATTTGGCCAGGGGTTTTAGACAGGCCTGAAACTCAAACTTGTGAACCTCCTGCCTCTGCTTCCAGAGTACTGAGATTACAACACGTTCCACACCTGGCAGAAAGGTGGGATTTGATCCCAGTTGTCTCATTAAAGCCACTGTAGTCCTGAATCCCCACGGAAGGCTGCGCTAGGAGCCAGGTTCATTTGTAGAGTGACCTCAGGAGTTTCACTCACATCTTTTCTTGAACCTAGAGAAATGATGCAAACATAAGAACTTTAAAAATGTTTCCTCACCGGGCGGCGGTGCGCACGCCTTTAATCCCAGCACTCGGGAGGCAGAGCCGGGTGGATCTCTGTGAGTTCAGGCCAGCCTGGGCTACAGAGTGAGTTCCAGGACAGGAACAAAACTACACAGAGAAACCCTGTCTCAAAAAAACAAAAAACAAAACAACAACACAACAACAACAAAACAGTTTTCTCCTAGAACAGAATTCCTACAACATGAAGTTTTGTAATAGATGGAAGTAGTTTTTGTTAATCATAAAAAGCTCCTTTGGACCTGGAGTTAGCGTCAGAGCTTTGAGGCCGCCCCCTCCCCTCTTCTGTCCTTGGGGAATGGGGTGGGACTGGACTTTCAGTTCAATCACAAAGCCAATGATATTTTTCTTTTGGGAGGTTGCCAGGAGAGGTCAGTGTCACACTGTAGCCAAGGTTGGCTTCAAATTCATGGCAATCCTCCTGCCTCTGCCTCCTGAGTATTAGGATTATAAGCCTAAACTATCAGTCCTGGCTTGATTTTGTGTTTTGTTTTGTTGGCAGTGCTAAGGATTGAACTCATGGCTTTGCATACACATGCTAGACAAGCACTCGTAACTCTGAGCTGCATCCCAGCCAAGAACCGTCCCTGGAACACACTTGGTGTCAGAGACACAAAGCCACATGGTACTGGGTACTGCTGCTGGTGCAGAGGGAGGATTGTGAACCAACATTCAACCTCAAGGGCTCAGGCTTGAAGCGCCTCTGCCGCACCACATGGCAATACGATAAAGTCTTGCAGAGGGTAAACTCATAGAATTCTTAAAGTTCCTCGACAAAGACCAGGCCTGATGGCACACGGCCATTATTTTACTCCAGAGGTGGAGCAGGGAAGATCAGGAGTTCGAGGTCTGGCTCTGCTGCATTGTGAGTTCAATGCTGATACATGAGACTTTGTCTCAAAACAAAGCCTAGGTTGGAGAGATGGCTATACAATCAGGAGGAGCAGAGATCAGATCCCAGCACTGACATTACAAGCTGTGTGTCCCACACATACATGCCTTAAACCCCAGCTAGGAATGTGGTGGAGACAAGAGACTCTTGGGAGCTTCCAGCCTGGGCAGAGCCATGAGCCCCAGGCTCAGGGAACAATCTTGCCTCAAAGGTGGAGAGTATACATACAGACACAGAAAGACATGCACACACAGGAATGAAAATAAACAGAACAGTCTGACCAAAGATCTCATTTCTCATGAATCATCCCAGAATCTGCCTATAACTCAGCTAAGCTCTGCCTCTAAGTATATAGATGTGATTGTGAAGCTGGCTGTGCACACTTGGCTTGCTTTTTGTTTTGGCTGTTGTTTTGTTTTGTTTGGGACAGGGTCTCACTATGTAGCTCTAGCTGTCCTGGAACTCACAGAGATCTGCCTGCCTCTGCCTCTGCCTCCCCAGTGCTGGGATTAAAGGCATATGCTACTACCCCCAGTTTTCAGTGCACACTTATAATCCCAGCACTTAGGAAGCTGAGGCAAGAGGATCTTGAATCAAGGCCTGTGTGAGATACACAATGAACCCCTGAATCACACACCGTCCCCCACCCCCTTCAAAGAAGTGACCTGGGAGCTGGAGAGATGGCTCAGTGGTTAAGAGAACTGACTGCTCTTCAGAGGACCTGGGTTCAGTTCCCAGCACCCACATGGTGGCTCACAACCATCTGTAACTTCAGTCCCAGGGGATCCAGTGTTCTCTTCTGGCCTTCTCAGGTACCAGAAAAGCCTGTGGTGCACAGACATACATGCTGACAAAACACACATATAAATAAAGTAAGTAGCCAGGTGGTGGTGGTGCACACCTTTAATCCCAGCACTCGGGAGGCAGAGCCAGGCGGATCTCTGCGAGTTCGAGGCCAGCCTGGTCTACAGAGTGAGTTCCAGGAAAGGAACCAAAACTACGCGGAGAAACCCTGTCTCGGAAAAACCAATAAACCAATAAACCAATAAACCAATAAATAAATAAATAAATAAATAAATAAATAAATAAATAAATAAAT
>CABHPH010129761.1:0-41670 GCA_902168325.1 Peromyscus nudipes | reverse complement strand
GTGTGTGTGTGTGTGTGTGTGTGTGTGTGTGTAAGCCAGAGACTGACATCAGATGTCTTCCTCTTTTGTTCTCTACCTTCTCTTTTGAAATGGTGTCTCTCACTGAACCTGGAACTCACTGGTTCAGCTGTGCCGGCTTACCTGTGAGCTCTAGGCATCCACCTGTCTCTGCACTGGTCTGCAGTCTCCTGGCCCTGGGTTACAGACACACAGCTACACCAGGTGTTTTTACTACCAAAGAAAAAAGAAAAGAAAAGAAAAAGAAAGAAAGGAAGGAAAGAAGGGAGGAAGGAAGGAAGGGAGGAAGGAAGGAAGGAAGGAAGGAAGGAAGAAAGAAAAAAGAAAAGAAAAAGGTCCATGACCTCAGAATGCCATCTTGTCTCTCGTGGCTCTCTCCGTGTTTCTGAGACCAAGGACTCTTGCAGGTGCTGTTGTCATTGCCTTTGTGGTCTGCTGGCTGCCTTACCACGTGCGACGCCTCATGTTCTGCTATATCTCGGATGAACAGTGGACTACGTGAGTACTTGGACTACAACAGACGGGGGCAAGGCTGCCATGAGCCCCACCACCCACAGGCCAGTCCGGAGTGAGCTGGGGCTGTTGTGAGCCTATGGCTCCAGGGAGGATGGCTGCATGAGGATGGCTATAGCCCAGAGGTCAGAGCAGGCAGCAGATCCTCAAGGTCATGCCTGAGACATTTGTGTCAGACCTGAAGGTCCTTTGGGTCACAGCCACCCCAGGGTTGGACTTGAGGGCTCAAGAGACTTACACAGTGCTGACTTGTCACAATAAAAGAAAAAGAGGCAAAGTCAGGGGAGACAGATAGATTCAACTCCCAGCTGCAAGCCACTTGTGAATGTTGTTAACTGGGCAACTCGTGGGAGACTCGATGTCCAGGTTCTTAGAGGAAACTGGTCAAAGAGGCCCCATCTGCTAACCCTGAGTCAGGCTCCCACAGGGAAAGTAGGTGACCAGCATGAACCCCGTTTGTACAAATGAGTCAGCCGATGGATGCCATCTGAGGGCCAGCCACTTGGCAGGCCCGCTCTGTGAACTCTTTCTGTACCCAGAACAGGGCTGCCAGATACATGAGTAACATCACCTTCAGGATAATAAGCATCAGTGGACAAGACATAGTTTCTGCTCACAGGGAGATATTAGCGAGCACAGGAACATCCCCGTGAAGGCTTCTGAAGCTCAGGGATGCCTGGGGGTGGGGATTAAGATCCTCATGAGTGGACACAACACACACCGGCATCAGGAGCTTTGGTGGTTCCTGTCTTTGTTATGTGGTTAGGGGGACCAGTGGGCCCTGAAGCCTTAGGACAGTGAGCCTCTGAATAGGACTCTGTGGACAATTAAGATGTACTGCTGAGAGAAGTGGGGCAAAGAGGGGAAGCCACGCCCAAGTGGGGCTGTGGTCAAAGCCAGATCCATCACAACCCCAGGAAAAAGGCCCTTAGGAATGCGTCGGTAACCCAGGCCACCATACTGCCCATGTCTGCTCCCTGTACATGCTGAGGGCTATGGGGTCTAAACTCCTACCTCCCACAGGTCCCTCTTCTCTGCTCCCTGCACATGCTGAGGGCTGTGGGGTCTAAACTCCCACCTCCCACAGGTTCCTCTTCTCTGCTCCCTGCACATGCTGAGGGCTGTGGGGTCTAAACTCCCGCCTCCCACAGGTTCCTCTTCGACTTCTACCACTACTTCTACATGCTGACCAACGCTCTCTTCTATGTCAGCTCTGCCGTCAACCCCATCCTCTACAACCTGGTCTCTGCCAACTTCCGCCAGGTCTTCCTGTCCACGCTGGCCTGCCTGTGTCCTGGGTGGCGGCACCGGAAGAAGAGGCCAACATTCTCTAGGAAGCCGAACAGCATGTCCAGCAACCATGCCTTCTCCACCAGCGCCACTCGGGAGACCCTGTACTAGGCCCTGAGGAGGCTGGGAGGAGGCCTCAGCCTCTGTTCAGGGCAACACCCTCTAGGCCTCCACTGGCCAGTCTAAACCGTGCCAGTGAGGCTGGGGCACCCTCCACCTGGAAGCTTCTTTCTTTCCAGTTTCTCTTTCTTTTCTTCCTCTGCCCCCTCCTCCCAATCCTCTGTTCTTGTGCCTATCCCTCTCCTACCTCCAATTTAAAAAATGAGAACAGAGGCTGCTTCTCTTCTTGCTCCCCAAAAGGCCTCTAACAAGAAGAAATTAGCACTCACTAAGGATAGCCTCCTTTGTTCCCAGACTAATGGATGTTTAGAAAGAAGAAAGGAAAGCACCTCCTGGGCTCTCGGGCAGACGGGCTATTGCAGTCATCACAGCACCATGGGGCCACACCAGCTGGGCCAGGCAGTGACTGAAGCTGTACCTGGGCTCCAAGTCCATAGGCATAGATATGTACATGGGCTCCAAGCTCCATGTCAGCTTCCTCCTGCCTCCACTCATGCCCTGGCCCAGCAGATCCTGTGGCTCTCTCTGAGCCTCATGTCCAGACCCTTCCTTGGCAGGATGGCACACTGCCTCTCCCAGAGTGGTCCAGAGAAATCCCCAACATTCTCCTTAAGGTTCAGGGTCCACAGCTGAAAGCTGAGAGGATCCACACTTCTGTCTCCACCCTGGACAGCTATGGCCCACTAAAGAGACCCAAGTTCTCACTGGAGTCATACAGACCTGGGACTCCTGTTTTAGGCCAGTCCTCACCCAGGACAAGCTTCAAGTGGCCTTACAGGGATACCTGCACTGGCACCTTGGCCTCTTGGATCTGCAGAAGGATGGCAGATAAGTGGGGCCTCCCCTGTCCAGGTGACTTTGCAGGGGGAGGGATACACAGTTCTGTGTCTCTATACAGCTGTATAGATTAAAGTCTGGCAGCTGCTGGCTTCAGGGCAGGACTCCTGAGGAGGGGACTGAGCCAGGTCCTCAGCAAGATGCCAGTGTCTGAAATTGTGCAGGTAAGGAAAGGCCAACACCCCAGCATCCAGCTGGCTAGCAGCCCCAGACTGAGGCATGTGTCAATTTGTTACCAGCTGCCAAGCAGCCGCCCTGGCCCAGGTTCTAGGCGCCCAGAAAAGCAGGCACCCTTCATCTCTGGGAGCTGTCTCCAAACAAGACAGAACCATCTAGCTTCAGCCAAAAAGTTGGCTGAGCACTTGGAGACGGTCCCAGGATGCCCTGGACCAGCAGAGTAGGACTAGCAGGAGGGCCAGAGAACCAAGCTCAGCTTTTTGCAAAAGAGTCTTGGGCCCCATTGTCTGGAAAAGAAATTAATAGACGGGCAGTTGGCCTGTGAGAACAGTACTGCCGTGGGACTATAAAACAATGAATTGAATGTTGGGGTATCTGTGGTCACACAAATATAGCCACTCTGCTAATAGCATGACCCCTCAGGTCATCAAAGGCAGGGCTTGGGTGAGTCAGCTCATGGCCAACACTAAGAAGATGATCAGCCCAGAGGCGGGGCCTCTCCACCCAAGAACTAGCTACATGGGAGCCCCTCCCAGCCCTGTGGAGCCATCTTGACCAGTGAGTGGGTCGCAGGCCAATGCTTTTTCAGGAGGATTTGGACTTATACCCTGGCCAGGCAGCCCAGCCCCAGGTCCCTATCCTGGATTCCCAGACCTTGGGCAAGCCATTCTTCTGATCCTCAATTGCCTCCTTTCAGCTGACTGGGACTGTCTTGAAGGACCCAGTCTGGAGTAAAGAGAAGTGAGATACCCTGAGGCTGGGTAGAGCCAATGTCCTATTATACAACCTCCCAGAAATGCTGTGGCTGTCACTACAAGTCCTTACTGTGGTCTTTAGCCTCTTGTCTGTGTTTTTGACGTAGTTAGGGACACATCCATGCACCACCAGATGCACCTGTGACCTGGCTTGGTATCCTCAGCTCAGGGTCAAGTCAGGATGGAAATAGTTCTGGAGGCTGACCTTGGTGTCTGGGCCACAAATCCAGATTTTCATGAGCCCAGTAGTGATGTGGACACAAGTTACGTGCCCTCAAATATATGTTAGAATACCCCCCATCCTACCACACTGCAATCAAAGAACACTCTCCCCCATACCTCCCCCATAAAGAATAAAGGAAGCTGTGGACACCCAATTTGGGCCTTTGTGTGTGCGTCCATTCACACACCTATCCATTCATTAAGGCAGGCAGGGCTAACACAACATGTGGGCTTATATCTGCTTCTTATAAGCAATGGGTGGGGGGTCTCATCTCCTAAAGACTGAAGGGATCCTGGCCACCTCCCTGCCCACCTTCCCGAAGAGTTAAAAGTCCCTGGCCCCAGCACACATACCTGCTGCCTGGCCACCTCCCTTGCCCACCTGCCAGGCTTCACACTTGTTCTCAGCAGACAGCTCTATGGACAGTTGAACGATGGCTGCTTTTAAACGCTGGTTAAATTTTAAAAAATAAAATTTTGGAATTTTAGACAACAGAATTCTCCTCAAAGTTAAGAAATCTACATCCAGAATGAGGGGAAAAAATGAACAATTCTTCCTGGCTTTCACTCAAATGTCAAGTGGCCCAAGCTGAGCAGAGCTGCACTCAGATGTTAGGCAACCGAAAGGACAGCATGATGATAACAATGATGATGATGTCGACCATGAACACTTTCCAGTCTTACCTCTAGAAAAGGAGACTCAACTCAAAGCCAACAGGACCCTTTCCCCCAGCCTCAGAAGCTGCCACCCTCCTGCCTACAGAGCTGACTCCCCAACCACCTGGCTCTTTGGACCCTCTGTACTGAGCTGCACTATCACTGGCCTACCTAGACTCTCTCTCTGCCTTGGGATTATGATCTATAATAGTTGGGTTACTATTGTGTGATGAAACACCATGACCAAGAGCAACTTGGGGAGAAAAGGGTTTTCACTCACAGTTCATAGAACTGTCCATCATCAAAAGCTGTGAGGACAGGAACTCACACAGGGCAGGATCCCAGAGGCAGGAGCTGATGCAGAGGCCATGGAGGAGTGCTGCTTACTGGTTTGCTCCACATAGCTTGCTCAGCTTGCCTTCTTATAGAACCCAGGACCAACAGCCCAAGTATGGCACCACCCACCATGGGTTGGGCCCTCCCCCATCAATCACTAATTAGGAAAATGCTCTATAGGCTGCCCACAGTAAGATCTTATGGAGGCGTTTTCTCAATGGAGGTTTCCTCCTCTCGGATGACTCAAGATCGTGTCAAGCTGACATAAACCTCCAGCACATAATCCCACACAGTGTTTTCTGCCACAGAGGTACAGCCAGATGCTGCCTTTTCACCTGTGCAGTTCCCTCCATCTTCCTGCTCCTTGAAGAGAGAGTAAAGTTGCCTTCTTTCCAGGTTGAACAGATTGGGAGAGTACCCGAAGACAGGTAGAGATGAGAACTGTGTCCACTTGCTTAAATATTGGATGGGGTAGGTAGTTATATGCATGTATGTCTGGGTACACACACTCTTTAAATAAATTGAAGACCAGGGCCACTGGCTTTGGAGCCACCCTGCCCAGCACCCATTTAGATGCTTTCTGGACTGGAGTACGATCTGCCTCATCCCTTTCCTACCCCACCTCTGCTCCTTCTACCACAGTCAGGGACTCACACTCCAGCACTGCTCAGGTCACCAGGGCAAAGACAGGGTACTGTCTACTAAAAATTTTTCCTGTGAGACGTGAAGAAAGGTCTCAAACAGAACCTCCAGGATCTCTTTCCCCTTCTCCTGGAGTCCTCAAAGGATTTCAACCCTCAGAAGCATGTAAACCTGCTGGCATCAGCCTCCCAAATCTGCCTCACCTTGTGGAACCAGGAGCCCAGATCTAGGAATCTGCACTCCTAACAACTGCTCTAATGGGATTCTTCCTAAAGTCCAAGAGTCACCATATTCTCCCCAGCCTCCCACTCATTCATTCATTCATTCATTCATCCTGTCTGGCTTTCTCAGGCTGACTCCATCCCTTTTCTGATGACAGTGTGAGACTCTCCCATACTGCAGAGAAGTCCTTCAACTCCATCTCACAGGTTTGGGGAACTGGCTGGCATACAGATCCAAGAAATACATAGACAGAAACATCAAAGGAATGAAACACTATTGGTGAGATTCCAGGCTGGTCACAAAAGTGAAATTCAGGGACAACCAGCACGCAGCCTTGGCCCCTCACTACTACTCGTTCCACTGAACCTACAATCCTAGCAAAGCCCCTCCCAGCTCTGATCATGTGAGTGTGTCTCCCATTCTGTGACCTGGACAGAGGAGGAGGCTGCCAGCTCCATCACCATTGCTAGGCAACAGGGCAGGGCTTGGGAACGAATCCTATGTTCTAAACACATTTGAAAGAAGAAAGAATGCCAAGCTTCCTGTGTGTACGAAGCTTCCTTCCCCAACCCTCCCTTCCCCCACCACTCCCTGCAATTATGATCTGAATTCCAGTTTTTATCAAAACACCATGGAAACCATGTCCAGGCTGAGTTTATGAAAGAACGATGCTGCGTGGAAGGAGGGGGGTCGGCAGGGAACCCAAATCAGGGGAACGGGCAAGGAGCAAGCAAGAGGCAGAGAGGGCAAAGGTGGGCTGCCCTGGGATGGAGGAGGCTGTTGTCACCTGCTGAGTAGAGTGAAAAAGCCTCTTCAGCACAAGCATTTTTTTGTACACACACACACAACCATGTACACTCATACACACACCATGCACACTCATACACACAGAGAAACATTCACACACACCAGCTATACATACTGTGTGAGAATACATACTTACCTGAAAACCTAACCACACCATATGCACATGAGAGTGCACATAATGCAGACATAAATGCACGTACCATACACACTAACACGGGTGTAGACCTGATGTACACATATGCACACATGTATGCACACCTATTCTGTGCATGGCCTTCTGTGCACCTCATTCCTTAGGTTTGGGATACCTGCTGTCTCTGGTCTTGCTGGTCCACTAATAAGATAAGCGGAAGTTCTGGGGTGCCTGGGAAACCCCTAGCCAGGCCCAGAAGCACCCAATTTCCAGGGCCTGAAGCAAGAACCCCCTTAGCTTAGCCTTCAGTCTGGCCGAGGACCAGATGACAGCTAGGTCCGGTCCTCGCTAAGAGGGAGGAAGCTCAGTGCCTGACACATGAACTCCACTGCAGCCCTCACTTATACCCATTTGCAGATGGTGTCTGGAGGAGACGCACTACTTCCCTGAAAACAGTCACTCAGTACACACCACTGGCCAGCTGTCCAGTGAGGCTGTATAGTGTACCCTGTATAAGGTACCTCCCTTCCCATCCTCTTTCCCACTTCTTTCTTCCTGAGGTCATCTCTTGAATAAATAAATCACTAATATTCAAACCTTGGTCTCAGAACTACTTGCTGCAGGAAAATGAGACAAATACTCCACACAGCCACAAATGCATCTGTGTAAGGATGGGGTGGGGGTGTGGGACAAGCTTCAGGATCCCCCCTCCCCTCACCTAGACACTGGCCTGAGGTGAAAGCAGAGAGAGAGATGGGAAGTGAAGCAAAAGACAGGAGGAGCAAGAAGAGGTTAAGGCAGAAGAGAAAGCCAGAATCTAGCAAAGAGGAGAGTAAGAAAAGCTATCTGGGGATGACCTGGGAGGGGTTCATAGAGGGCTTCATGGAGGCCAGCAGGAGGAATATTCTAGGTAGAGGGAGGGCTCCTATAATCACCCAAGATTCTTCTACCTCCAAGACCAGCCTCTCCGGCAGGGCCTCAAAGGCTTGGCCTCTCCTGTAGAGCTCTCACAGTCTGGGCTCAACCTTCAGGGCCTCCAGGAATCAACTCTCCTCCATATTAGGAAAGCACAAGATGGTAAGGCTTTAAGCCCTGTGTAGACTCTCTCACAATGCAGAGACTCTTTTACCTCTTGTGAGCATTCTGCTAATAGGGAAATTGAGGCCTAGGATGGGGAAATGGCTGGCCTAGGGTGCCAGAGATGTCAGAACTAGATCAAGGACTAAAGCCAGGGTCCTTTTCTCCACCTGAATATGCATACCTCTCTGGATGGGGCAGAGAGTCTCCGGCTTTCACAAACCACAGTGCTGGTCCCAGCAATCCAGACCCAGATAGTTCACAAGAATTTGAGATACCTGGGAAGAGAAGTCAGGCAGAAGACAGACAGACAGATACAGAGAAGCAGTGAAAGTAAGACATACAGAAGTAAGAAAGGCAATAAGCCCCGAGGCAAAAGGTAGATAAGGAGAAACAGGTTAATTTAAGTTAAAAGAGCTAGCCGGAAACGTGCCTAAGCTACGCCAAGCATTCAAAACTAATAAGTTTCTATCACGATTTGGGAGCTGGTTGATGGCTTAAAAGAAAAAGCCTGGTCCACAGAGGGAAGGAGGATACCCTGGAGATTTTAAGCAAGGAAGGCCTTCTGTTCTCAGGATCTTAGCATGTACTCCTCAGCTCCTCAGCTCTCTCCTCTGGCCTGTTTAAACATGGACCCTAGGACCTAGGCTGGCCTTGGAAATGGACAGTCCCTTTCCAGAGCAACTCAGAGCACCCAGATGCCAGCAGGATATCCTATAGATAAGCTAAGCCACAAAGCTCTGAGCAGGAGGGACTGGCTGTACATAGTGGGTTTCCAGGAAACTTCCCCCAGAAACACTCAGGAGCACAGACACACTCTCCTCAGGCTTTATTTCCTGACATACAAGGCCACTGGACCTTCATCTGAGATTTTAGCTCTTCACTCCCTCCTGTTCCCCACAGCCTACCCTATTTTCATGTGGTCTCAAGGGGTGTCCAAGTAGGTAGAAGGTTAACTGAAAGGGATTCTCCATTATGCAACTCTGAGGAGGTTGTCATCCACGCTGCAAATAATCCCTCATCCATTCTTCTGTAAGTAAGCCCAAACAATAAACTCAGTTATTTACAATCTGGGTAAACTTGGGTGGAATCATTACTTGGTTTGTCATTGATACCCATAGGTATGTTTTTTCTCATCTCCCCTGGAAAAGTTAATGCAACACTGCCCACAGGATTTGAAGCCAGGATAGATATCATCACAGGGTTGTCAGCAGTCCATGTTGGACTAAAAAACTCCCAACTGCAGAGGCCTCTGGTGGTCTTGCCACAGTCTCTGCTGTATGCTTTGGCATTGCACTAGTTCAAGAAAATTACCCTGGCTCAGGCCAAGAGCACCCACACTCAGTAGCTAGTCTCAACCACAGGAAGCTGTTCTTAGCCCCTTCCCACTTGAGCACTCTGCCCCATCAGCCCAGAGACGCTGCTTTCCTCTAAAGCTGACTCCCAGCACAGTGCTTGTGGACATTTGTGTAGCATCTACAACATGCCTCCTCCAGGGACAGAGGCACAAAGCTCAGCCCCTCACACAGAAGAGCTGCATCCCCTGAAGAGATGAACCAGGGTGCAAAGAGCAGCTAGCCTCCACATCTCTGACTCCTTCCTCCCAGCGAGGCAACCAGGAAGCCCCGGGTAAGAAGCTAATAAGCTCACAGACTTCTGCCACCTAAGGTTGAGACTATGAACAGGTATGTGGGCTTCCAGAAGCCTGTGCCGGCTCTGACCCTGACCTCAGAGCAAGGGACCCCCAGGTATGTGGGCTGCTCTGTCATCTCCTACACAGAGGGGTTGGCACCTGGCCCCTTAGTGTCAGATATCCTAAGTCCTGTCACCCGGAAGTGGAGAAGACCTGTGACCCATTGCTATAGGACCAGGTGATATTCCCAGCCTGGGGCATAGTACCTGGGGCAAGTTCAGGTTCATAGGCCTGTTCTGCATTGGACTTGCTGCCTCAGGTCAGGCTGAGGTCCAACCTAGATGGAAGGAGGACACAGCAGGAAGATCTGGAGGAGATGGCTGCAGTCCAGCAAGCCCAGCAAGGGAATGGAAACATCAGTGCCTGGGGCTTCCAAATCAGTTAGAAGGAGAGCTGGTGAGGGACATTGTAGGTGAAGTTCCAGGTCCTTTTTCTCTGTTGACCTCTTTAGGGCCCTCTGTATCCCATCTCTGCATGGATGCTCATTCCCACCCATTACATGAAGGGCCTTGAAGATAAAACTGATCAACAAGGACCAGGTCCTTCCTTCCTCTGAAGCCTACAGAGTATGGGATGGTGCATAAGCCAATTTCATACAGGCTACAACAAGGCCAGAGGACTTCCAGGGGAAAGTGGCTCAGAGTTGGACCTCAAAGGGCTGTTAAATAAGGAAATGGAAGGTCCTGGGTGGATGTTTGAGGATTCTACTGGACTGTGGTGGCATTCAGAGAAAGAGAAATTTGGGAATGGGCTGGTGTGGGAGTCTGAGAGCTTACGGGAAAGAAGCAAAAGCAGAGAACTTGATAGACAGCAGCTCCATGGGCAGAATTGGAGGAGAAGCCACTGCAACCCCTACCCCGTGGAGCAACCTCAATCTCTGGGTGGTATGTGATGAAGGGGACTTGAGGCTTGGGACTAGGCTAGGGAAGGAATGAGCATGCAGGGCAGAAACACCCCTAAGTGCTATCCACTTCTCTGCCTGGCCAGATACTGGGGAGCCAAGCCCAAGCATCCACCCCTTACCTGGCTTTCCAAATGAGAAGTAATACAAACATGTGTGCTTAGTATATTGGCCTCCTCATCCCCAGTCATTAACCCAAGTTGAAGGATCCTCCACCTTGGAGGTCATTGTGGTATGTGTGGCTAAGGGACAAAGGCAACAATTCACTCTTCCAAATCCTAGTTTTTTTGTTTTTTGTTTGTTTGTTTGATTGTTTTGGTTTTTCAAGACAAGGTTTCTCTGTGTAGTTTTGGCGCCTGTCCTGGTCTTGCTCTGTAGACCAGGCTGGCCTCGAACTCACAGAGATCCACCTGCCTCTGCCTCCCGAGTGCTGGGATTAAAGGCTTGCGCCACCACTGCCCGACCCAAATCCTAGTTTTGCTCTTTCATATATAGCCACCAGGTATAACAGTGCCCTAGGGAGGTGGAGGCTTAGAAGTTCCAGGCCAGCCTTGGCTACACAGGAAGCTTGGGGCCAGCCTGGGTTACCTGGGCTCCATCCTGTCTCTAAGCAAATGAGAAGTGAGGTTGGATCTGTGAGCAAAGTGACACATAAGCACAAAGACATGAGTTTGGATCCCTAACACCCACTTTTCGCCAGAAGCAATGTGGCATGTGTGAGTAAGCAGAGACAGGGGGATCCCAGGGGCTTGCTGGCCAGCCAGCCTAGACAAAATACTACGCTCCAGGTTCAGTGAGAGACCTCGCTACAAAAACATAGGGTGGGACCGGGTGTGCTAGCGCCTGCCTTTAATCCCAGCACTCGGGAGATGAGGGTAGGTGGAGCTCTATGAGTTGGAGGCCAGCCTATTCTCCACAGAGTTCAGACCAGCTAAGGCTATCCAGTAAGATCTGGTCTCAAAAAATGTGCACACACATGCATGCACACACACACACACACACACACACACACACACACAAAGATATATATGATGGAGGACTGGGGAGATGGTCCAATGGTTAGAGGTATGTACTACTTTTGCAGAGGAGATCTAAATTCAACTCACATCTTCTCCATCAGGCAGCTTACAACCACCTATAACTTCAGCTCCTGGGGGACCTGATGCCTCCAGCCTAGTGAGCACAGTCACTCGTGCACTGACCCACACACATACACATAAATAAAAATAATAAATCTTTTTAAAAATAAGGTGGAGACCTCTCAAGGAAGGTAACACACATGAGAGAGAGAGAGAGAATGAGAATAAAGAATTTCTCTTCTCAAGGCTGAAAGGCGGAGGCTGAAATTTGCTCCCAAATCTGCAATCTGCACAAGAGAGGTACACTTTCATAGTCTGGGTGACAGGATGATCACTCACCAAGCCAGCTGTGCTTCCTGGCTCAAGTGGCATCGGACCGGAGACAAGCATGTTTCCAATACTTCTGGCTCACCTGCCTTCTGAAGAGCTTGTGTAAGGATGAGCTGAATGGAGGCAAACTTAGCCCCATTGTCGAGTGCAGCCCAGCAAAACAGCCAAGCTCCAGCTGTGATTGCTTGCAAGCAGACCAAGCAGTGCCTGGTGGTATTTAATGGATACTTGGGCCTATTGATCAAATGAATGGAAGAAAGGCCACTTCCTTTGCCAGTGCTGGAGATGGAAAGGTTGGTCAGCTTAATCAATAGCTGTGCCCATGCACAGCCTGGAGGTGTGTGCCTAATGTGGAATCAGCAATCAGGGAATCAGAGTTCTGCTTCTGTCCCTGACATTTCCTAGAACAGGAGACAGTGGGATGCCTGGCACATGATAGAGATGAATGCAAAGCCTCCACAATGATCTCTGTGGAGACGTTTGTGTCTTTAAACTGCAGCCACCTGCACAGTTCTGAGCAGAGCGGACAGCAAGGCCACGGTCAGCTACACGCTTGGATCTGGTGGCACCTGCAAAAAACCTTCTGCACGCATTCCTGCTGGGCAGCCATGCTATAGACAGGGATGGACAGATCCCCAGGGCAGCAGCTGGTCTAGGTGTTCCAGTTTGGGACTAGTGGAAATAGGGGAGCAGGTAAGAGCTCAAGTTTTCTGCCCTTGGTAGTCTCTCCCCCAAAGCACTGGCTATACCTCAGGACACATGTTTTACCAGTTACTGCACTCTAGCCCTCCCAGTCTCCAGTGCTCAGGGATGTCAGAAGTTCCATGGCTCCTGAGCTGCTGTCTCTCAGGCTGGACAGATGCCCAGATCTCTGCTTCCTGATGTCCTCCATGACATTTTACCAGCTGTCTACTGTCTACCCCATTTCACCAAAGGCAACACTGCGCCTCATTTGCCCCCAAGGCCCATGGCTCTTCTGCAAGCTGTTGATTCTGGGGCTGTCTGTGCCAGATGCAGATACCACGGCAGAGTTTGCACTGAAGTGCCAAGTCCTTGGGGTAGACTCAGACCCTCATATCCCAAAACTAAGCAGAGCAGAGAAGTTACCTGGAAATATGTGATTTCTACAGCAGCCCACAAGCCAATGTGGGATAAGAGAGAGGATCAGCAGCCCAGTTCCCTCCCCAGTGTCAACATCATAGGGGTAACTGAGGCCCAGGGCCCCAAGTTGGGGAAGGTTCCAGCTGCCCTTAAGCTACCGGTGGACTTCTCTGTGGTACAACCATACTTAAGTCATTCATGTTCCTGGTAGTAACACCAAGAGACTCATTGTTCACCAAAGCAGACTTGGATAGAGGCCTGTCTTTAGTTTGTTAGTGTCTTCTCTAATATCAGTAGACGTCCTTTGTCTCCCTGGGCATACAGCATCCCAAATACCCACTGCAGAATTATGTGCATGTGCCCATGAGAGTCTGTAGTGAGACTCTGTAGCTCCCCTTTGAAGTTGCCAGCAAAACATTCCACCATGTTTCCTTCCCTTCCTTTCTAGTCATCAGGAGCTCAGGAGAAACCTTGACACCTCAGACTGAGGGTTGCCTTTCCAAACATGTGTGGAGTGACCTGACACAGCACCCTTATCATGGCTGTCACGGGAGATCAATCACATCCGCCTTCTACTGCTCAGTGGATTCCAGTCATAGATCTTCTCTCAGCCCACCCACACTGCACTGGGGACCAGAAGGGAACTAGATCATGTGTGTCACTTACTTCTTGGAAGACCCACAGTTCTGTTTGAAATAATTCTTATGCCTTCTGACTTTCAACTCTAGGCTCTCCACCTGACCATCCAGCAAAGCCTGATGCCCTGAGAACCAGGCAGAATTGTTTCCAATCCTTGCCCCAGAGTACCCTCGATGTGCAGTGGGGACCCACGACTTTGAGCAGGCATTGTGAAAACACTGTGACCTGATGGGGAAGGAGGTCCCAGGAGGGATGTGGGCTTCAGGTGCACTGTTTTGGGCTAACAAAGAGCTTGGCCATCAGTTGCTATCTCTGTTCCCGAAAATGGCTCCACATAGCTGCTCACCCACCACCCTCAGGCCACTCGCAGGCCCCTTTACTCTTCCTTTGGCTCAGGAGTCACTAGCTGTGCCCCTGCTGGGGGTGCCTGAGTCTGTTTCCCCACCCAGTCTTCCTCTGGCCTCCTAGCTTGCTGTGTACTTTCTTGGTATCTCATAAAAGCAGTCATTCTCTGGTGAAAATGCTAACTATGCAGGAGTAAATCACACAACTAAAGTCTTACTAACCCCACCCAGAGATAATCACCACTAACAGATGGGAGAACATGCTGCCTGGCGTTCTACCCAGCTGCAGAAATGTATATATATATACACACACACATATAATATCCAACTTGGGAGTAGCTCACACACTTGCTTGCCGAGGCTCAGACTGTTCCTGCCAACAGCCCCATCACAGCAACGTGCACAGAACACTCCTTCGTGGTGTGCACAATCATAAACCCTCTTTCAGATTCTAAAGTAAAATGACTTGGTGACATCTGAAAGCAAAATAACCTGTCTTGCCAGGCATAGCGGCCACACCCTTAAGCCTAGTGCTTAGGAGGCAGGGTAGGTGGATTTCTGTGAGTTTGAGGCCATCCTGGTTCACATAGTGAGTTCCAGGTTACATAGTGAGACTCTTGTCTAAAAACAAAATAAAACAAAAAGCCTGACTCAGAGGCCTCTGCAATACAGAGAGGCCTCCTGTCCCCACAGCACCCAAGCAGAGAACTACACCTCTTTATTAGGGACATAATTTGGGGACACAATTAAGAAGAAGGGGCACTCCATCGTGGTAGTTTGTGCATTAAGAAGCAATAGGGAGGGCTGAGAAGATAGCTGTGTGGGAGGAAAACACTTGCTATATAAGTGTGAGAACCTGAGTCTCAAACCCGGAACCCTCATAAATCCAGGTGAAAATCTGTAATCTCAGTGCTCCTAGGGTGAGATAGGAAGTGAGATTCCTAGAGGATCCCCAGAAACTTGTGGGCCAGCGAGGCTGACAAACACAATGGTTGAGCATCAAGGTGGAGGTGAGGACTACAGTACCTGAGATTGTCCTCTGACCTCCACAGGTGCACTATGGCATGCATACATCTACATTCATATACAAACACACACACACATGCATGCACACACACACACACACACACACACACACACACACCACCACCACCACCACCACCACCACCAAATAAAAAGGAGGTGAATCAGGAGGGGCCACCGAGATGGCTCTGTGACACTTGTCTCCACCCCGACAACCTGAGTTCAATCCCTAGGATCCACATGACAGGAGAGAACCAGCCCCAGCTGTCTCCTGACCTCCACATGCATCATGGCATGTGCACACATACAAATAAATAAATAGTGGACAAATAAATAAACGTAGGCTCACCAACTGATTATCACCAAGTGTTTAGCTCTGAGATCATATACATACAAGTAACATTATACAGATTGAGCAAGTTATATTTATGTATTTAAGAATATGTATTATATATATGTATGTGTGTGTGTGTGTAACAATAACTAAAGAAAAAGAGGACATGAGTTTGAGGGGGTGCTGCATGAAAGGGGTTGGAAGGAAGAAAGGGAAGAGGTAAAATGATACAATTATATTTAATCTCAAGAAGTATTATAGGGGGCTGGAGAGATGGCTCAGCTGTTAAGAGCACTGACTGCTCTTCCAGAGGACCTGGATTCAATTCCCAGCACCCACATGGCAGTTCACAACTGTCTCCAACTCCAGTTCCAGGGGATCTGACACCCTCACACAGACAAACATGCACACAAAACACCAATGCACATAAAATAAAAATAAAAAATTATTTTTTAAGTATCATAATAAATAATTTTTTTAAAAAGCTTGAAGAAGGAAGAAAACGAGACAAAGGAGGGGAAGAAACAAGTAGCTGAGGATGGGTGGCCCATACCTGTCATCCCGGGACTGGGGAGGCCAAGGCACATGATTGCCATGAATTTGAGGCCATCCTGAGCCACACAGCAAGCGAGATCATATCTCAAAAAAAAAAATTAAGTAGGCTGAGTATGTGCATGTGTCTCAATTGATAGAGTACTTGACTAGCATGATCATAAACCAGGCATGGTGGCTTGTGCCTTGGGAGGTGGAGCAGGAGGAACAGAAACTGGAGGTCACCTTTACTTGTACAGGGAATTGGAGGCCAGCCTGGACTACAAGAAACTCTGTACCCTATGTTTTTTACTTTTTAAAAATATTTTATTTATTTATTTTTACTTTATGTGTACATTTGTCTGTGTGAGGGTGTCAGATCCCCTGGAACTGGAGTTACAGACAGTTGTGAGCTGCCATGTAGGTGCTTGGAATTGAACCTGGGACCTCTGGAAGGGCAGCCAGTGCGTTTAACCGTTGAGCCATCTCTCCAGCCCTGTTTTTCACTTTTTTAAAATAGCAAATGTAGCTAGGTGTAGCAATGTATCCCTTTAATCCCAGCACTCAGGAGGCAGAGACAGGCAGATCTCTAAACTGTTGGCCAGCTAGTCTGCAGAACGAGTTCCAGGACAGCCAGAGAAACCCTATCTTGAAAAACCAAAAATAAATAACTAAATAAAAATAAAGTAACAAATGTAACTACCCACTGGGGGGGGGCAGACCTTCCATTCTTTACCCTCCTCTTCTGACAACTCTGAAAGAAGAGATCTTGGGGTCAGTGTGAGGTCACTGTCTGGGTCCTATACCACTTTTCTTTTGTATGTGTTGTTTGTTTGTTGAGAGTTTGAGACAAGGTTTCACTCTGTAGCCCAGACTTGCCAGGAGCATGCCATTTGGCCCAGACTGATCTCAGACTCATGATTATCCTTATTCTTTAAGCTCCCTGAGTTCCAGGGTTACTGGTGTGAGTGACCATGCCCAGCTCACTCTATTTTTATTTTAACTTTTGTTTCATTATGAGACTTTGCAGACGCTGGGAAGTACCGGTTCCCACTCACTGGCTCAATCATCTGCTCCCTTCAGTCCTGTTACTTAGACTACAACTTCCTCTTCCTGTCAGTTGAAGAGACTCATTCACTGAACTGCTAGGCACTAGACCCTATGGGTCATGAATGGGACAGCACAGTTTCTGCCCTTGCATTTCTAAAGTGCCACAGTCTAGTGATGTCCTAACCCGCACACCTGACACTGGGACCTCATTAGAGAAAAGGCTTTGCAGATGGAAAGGGCTAGGATCTCAAGATGAGATCCCCATGGTTGGGGTGGGCCCAAAGTCAGAAGACAGATGTTGTTATTGAAGGACAAGAGGACACAGACTTCAGGGAAGTGGGGACAGCAACAGGAGAGATGACCCACCAGCCCAGAAGCAAGGATCATGGCACCTGAAGTAAGGAGAGAGGAAGAGACACCGTATTCCTTCCCCTGCTTCCCAAAGAAACTGACCCCACCAGAACCTTGATAGGGATTGCTTGCCTTCTGAACTTTAAAACTACAGTATGAGGGCCTGTAGAGACAGCTCAGTTATTAAGAGAACTTATTGCTCTTTCAAAGGACTCGGGTTGGGTTCTCAGGACCCACATGGTGGTTCACAACCATCCTTAACTCCAAGTCAGGGGATTAGGATCCGATGACCTCCTCTGACTTCCATGGGCACCAGGCATACGTGTGGTGTATGCACATGCACGCAGGCAAAACACTTACATATAAAATAAAATAAATAAATCTTTTTTAAAAAAGGAAAAATAATATATTCCTATTGTTTTAAGGCTCCCTCATCCTAGGGTCAAAAGTTCATGGGTTCACTGCACCATCAAGATGTACATAATCTACATTGCTGCCAGGGCCCAGCCATAACTGCTTCAAGAGCTCATGAGACCCAGCCCAGGTCACTGCTGACATTCAATAGTCTCTACCAGGCTGGGGCCACAGTCTCTGTGAGACAAGCCAGGCACCTCTTGTCTGGTTCACACTGGCTTCATTTGTCATTCAAGAGCCAACCTCTCAGGCTTCCATGGCCCATGACGTCCTCCATAGCTCTGTGGACACTAGCCCTCTAGTCAGCCATGCCTCTTCCTAGTCACAGGCTACATCAGCCACCAAAGTAAAGTCCTGTGTGTTCTGGTAGCAACTCTGGGGCTCACCTGGGCTCATCCTAGTATGTCACAGGGGCCTCTTTCCTCCATTTACAAAGCACCTTGTAGGTGCTGAAGTGATAAAGTGTACCTGACTGGTATGACCCTTTGAGCCTGGTATTCCTACTGTTCTTTGCTCAGCAAATCCCATGCTCTGAGGACAGCAGAGCTATAGCCTGCAGCTAGCATTGGCACAGAAATATCCTCTGCACCTTGGCCAACAGACGCCAGGCAGACAGCATTCTCCAGGATGCTGGAGCAGGAGTCAGAAGGACAGTGCCAGGCACATCCTCTCCTCAGAACTATGGAAGATGTCAGAAAGCTTTCAGACCGAAGGCGGGTTTGCCTAGCATCATGACACACGCCTGTCATTCCAACACTCAGAAGTCTGAATCAAGAAGATTGCAGGTTTGAGGCCAGCCAGGGCTACATGAGACCCTGTCTGGGAGTATAGGACTGTCTTTGTGCCCCCCTCCTGTGCCTCCTCCATTATGTATCCCAGGCTGGTCTCAAACTCAGGAGCCAAAGAGACCCTTTGCCCTGGCTTCTTGAATGCTCAGATGTCAGGCATGCACTGCCTATAGTCTTTGTTCTTATTTTAATCTTCTTTTGGGTTATATCCCTACAGGTGAAATACTCCCAGATGTGCATTCAGCAAACAGCCTTTAAATGACATGTATAATTTATATGTTTCCATTTGGGGCCAGCAAGATGGCTCAGTGGGTAAAAGCACCTGGTGACTGCTGATAAGACAATCTGACTTGTAATTTTAAAATTTTTTTAAAAGGCTCAATAATAATTGACAAAGAGTAAAAAGACACTGATAGAATTCCATTGATCCCTTTATTATTTTAAACATTTTGATTAATTTTCTAGGCTTTTTTTTTTTGCTTACAAAATAATGGGTTTCATTTTGACTTTTTAAAAAAATATTTTATTTTTGTGTATTTGTATAAATGTATGTGCACCATATATATGCAGTGCCCATGGAGGCCAGAAGAGAGCATCATGTCTCTGGAACTGGAGTTACAGGTGGTTGTGAGACACCCAATATGGATGCTAGAAGCCAAACTCTGGTCCTCTAAACCACTGAGCCGTCATTACAGACTCCACATTATGACATTTTTGTTTGTTTGAGATTAAAGGTGTGTTGGATGTTATTTTGTTTGTGTTCTGACAAATAAAGCTTGCCTGGAGATCAGAGGGCAGAGCTAGCCACTAGTTAACCATGGAGCCCAGGCAGTGGTGACACACACCTTTAATCCCAACACTTGGAAGGAAGAAGCAGGAAGATCAGGAGTTCAAGGCCACCCTGGGATACACGAGATTGATCCAGTCTAAACAGAAACAGAGCCAGGCAATGGTGGTGCACAACTTTGATCCCAGCACATGGGAGGTGGAGACAGGAATATAAGGCGGGTGGAGACAGGATCTCCCCACCATTCAGTCTGAGGATTCATAGAGGTGAGAAGTTATGGCTGCTGCCCTGTTTCTCTGATCTTTCAGCTTTCACCCTTGATAACCGACTCTGAGTTTTTATTGTTAAGACTAATTAGGATCACACTTTAAAGGTGTGCACTACCTTTGGCATTTTCATACACACATTTGATAATATATTTAATCTGGCCTGATGCATCCAAAGTGTTAGTCCTTTGACATAGACTCAGTATAAGAAATGGTTATTTTTCTACTGAATCTGAAATCCATCATGTATCTTATATTCCCACACACTCAGTTTAGACACAAAATTTGCATTGGTAATACTTGATCCATATTTAGATTTTGTAAACTGCATAGCTCAGAAGATAAACTCACATATGTTGTTCCAAACAACAGTAGTTTACTGAAGTTTTTCAATTACTGGATGAAGTATGGAATTTTTTTAATTTAAATTTTTATTATTATTTAGTATTTTATGTGTATTGCTGTTTTGCTTGTTGTGGTAATTTGAATGTAATTGGTCCCCATAATCTCATAGAGAGTGGAGCTATTAGAAGGTGTGGCTTTGTTGGAGCGGGTATGGCCTTGTTGGAGAAAGTGTGTCACTATAGGGGTGAGCTTTGGGATTTCCTAAACTCAGGATACCGCCCAGTGTCTTAGTCAACTTCCTGTTGCCTGCAAGATGTAGGACTCTCAGCTACTACTCCAGCACCACATCTGCCTGCACACCACCATGCTCTCTGCATGATGATAATGGACTAAACTTCTGAAACTGTAAGTGAGCCACCCCAATTAAATGTTTTCCTTTATAAGAGTTGTGGTCTTGGTGTCTCTTCACAGCAATAGAAACCCTAACTAAGACATCTGTATATATGCCCGTGTACCATGTTCATGCACTGCCCACAGAGGCAAGAAGAGGGTGTTGGGTCCCTGAGACTAAGGTTACAGATGGTTGTAAGCTACTGTGTAAGTGCTGGGAATCAAACCTTGGTCCTCTGGAAGAGAAGCCAGTACTTTTAACCACTAAGCCATCTCTGCAGACCTGGCTTTTTTGTTTTTTATTTGTTTGTTTGTTTGTTTGTTTGTTTGTTTATTTATTTGTTTGTTTGTTTACTTTTGTTCTTGAGACAGGGTTTTATTCTGTGGCTGTCCCGCAACTGCTCTGTAGAGCAGGCTGGCCTCAAATTCACAGAGATCCTCTTGCTTCTGCCTCCCAAGTACTGGGATTAAAGGCATGTGCAACACTGCCCAGCTTTGTTCTCCTTTTAAGTTAATTTATTTAAAATAATAGTTTAGGGCCAGGCATGGTTGTACACACCATTAATCTTAGCACTTGGGAAGCAGAGGCAGGTAAATCTCTATGAGTTCCAGGCCAGCCAGAGCTACACAGTAAGAATCTGTCCCAAAGAAAGAATAAAATCTGGAGAGGTGGCTCAGAGGTTAAGAGTACTTTCTGCTCTGAAGAGGACTCAGATTTGGTTTCAAGTGGTTCACAGTTGTCTGTAACTCCAGTTCTGGGGGATCTGGTGCCCTCTTCTGGCCTCTACAGGCACTGCATACACCTGGTGCCCATACAGACAAGCAGGCACACACGCATATGCATAAATAAAAATAATTTTTAAAATTTAAAGAATAAGGGATTCACCACACTCAGGCTGACCAACTCAGCTGTTCCCCGGGCCCAGAACTGAGCTCTGAGTCGGTCCACCCCAACATCTACTCCATCTACAAGCTGTTGGAGTGAGTGGAGAAGCTGGTGCTGCAGAACCAGACCCAGGAACAAGTGTGTTGCCATGTGAACAAAGCCCTCGCTAGCCACCATAGAGCAGCTCTGAAGAGCCTGAAAGACCCAGAGGCTCCAAAGGGAGATGCGGCGGTGGCAGAAGAGTCTGTAGAGCCCACACTGTCCCCGGAAAAACTAGGGAAAGGCAGATCCATGGGAAGACGCTTTTAAAAAGTGGACTCACGAAATTGGAAGGAAAGATGGCTGAAAAGAGCCGGATGCTCAGGGTCTGAGAATGGTGAAGCTACAAACAGTGATGCCAGTGATCTGTGCTGTGGCCAGAAACCACGTGGTCATCCGTGATCCACGCTGCTGCTGACTACTAAGCAAGCAAGCTTCTTTAGCAGTGGTGTGGTTGGCTGCAGACTCACACTTGAGAATGAGAGACGCGTGGAAGGCTTCCGTGACAACCCTTCCCCCTTCCCTCTTCTAGACAGGAATCCATTGAAGAGAACTCTTAAAAATTGTGATAAGGATGCTGAAGTGTAGCTATTCACGGTTGATGGTTTCTGGCGGGGGTGGGTGAGGAAGGACTTTAAGGGGCTGGCCAATGGGAGGTTGACCATGCTACAGTGAGTATGTGGGTAACACAAATTGGACTTGATTTTTTTTTTAATTCTTTTCTTTGAGGGTAGGTCGTAAGGGTGGTGTGTGGACCTAGGAGGATTGGGAAGTGAATGGGATCAAGTGTGTTATGTGAAATTTCTAAATAATCAATAAGAACATTAAGTTAAATTTTTAAAAAATTTAAAGAATAAAGTAAAAAGTTAAAGCCCAGTTCTTCAGTTGCACAGGCTCCATTTCAAATAATCTTCATGAGGCTGGTGGATTGGCAATACATGTGGCTTAGGATCTGGCCTGATGACAAGGCCTGTCATCCTAGCTTCTTGGGAAACTGAGGCAGGAGAATGGCAAGGCCACGGCCAGTCTGAGCAATTTAGCAAGATCTTATCTCAAAACAAACAACAACAACAAAACAAAGCAATTTGTAAAAAGTGAAAAGGAGGATGGGAGATATAGATCAGTGTAACAGTCTTGGCATAGCATTTGTAAAGCCCTAGTTTTGATTCCCAATACTGTCACAAAAATCTAAATAAGACAAAGAAACAAACACAACACAACAAACAACCCACAACCAAATAGATTGCCTTTAATCCCTCTCCTCTGGATGTCCTCTCTCTGATATGTAAAATAAAAACTTTCTGTTGCCAGGTGTGGGCTCAGACCTTTAATCCCAGCACTCAGGAGGTAGAGGTAGGTGGATTTCTGTGAGTTCGAGGCCAGCCTGGTCTACAGAGCGAGATCCAGGACAGCCAGGGCTACACAGTGAGCCCCTGTCTCGAGGGGAAACAAAAACAAAAACATTTCCTTCCCCTTAACCATGCCATGGAGTGAGCTTGTCAGTTTATATACTAGGGACATGTGGACAAGGGGGTGAAAGCATAACTTACCCCAAGAGCTACCTCTATCCCCAGTTACCCCAGACCCTGATATCACACAGGGAGCTAGCTAGTCAGTGTGGCAGCCTGTGCCACTGGCTGTTTGTCCGAGCCAGTCATTTCTCTTAAGCCCAAATTGCCCTTAATCACCTCATTCTCTGTCCGGCAGTCTGGCTCCTCCAAGTGGCCTAGTCATTCGTCTGCATTAGAGAACCATGCTTCCAGCAGCCCAAGAGAACAGAGAAAAGCACCCACTCATCAGCTTGCTGGCACCGCAAGGCCACACTTAACTGGGATACAGAAAGTGTGTATCCCATAGTGTGGTCCCTAGCCTGACTATTTTTGTAAACTCCAGTCTGTCTGATGATGTAGATCATAACCTGTCTGACAGACCCTGGCCAGTCTGATGGACCTTATGATAGCACACTGGCCTATCTAATAGTATGGATTCTAGCATGTCTGATGGTATGTACTACAACCTGCCCAGGGTGACCATAGTGCTGAAGAGAACAGCATGTCCCCTCCTCTAGCCACCATGAGTCCATATATACCTATTCCTGACTATAATCTTCTGGGTCTCTATACCTATCCCCACAGCCCATCCTATGTCTACGTATCTGCTCACATCATTCAGTACACATTTAATGTGTGCAGTCAGGCAATGGACAAATGAAGAGGTCACAGGGGGTAGGCCGCAGACACCCTCAGTGCCCTTCTATGCCATGTGTCAGACTGTCTCTCTGGGAGGTAGCCTAGCAGCCTTCATACACAAGAGGCTCTGGCAGCTCTAGGAGCTCCGCCCCCTGCCATCCCTTTGTAGATGGAAGGGTGGACTCACATGCCATGAGCACTTGTTCCCCAGGACCAAACCAGTTGAAGAAAGGAGACTCAGCCAGGGTCTGGGAAGTGGCCCACCTCCCACCCTCATGTTCTCACCTTCTGCCTTGACTCCAGACAGAGCAGCTGGGGCCACAAAAGGTCTGACCTTTTGTGAGGCAGCATCTGTGGCCAGGAGAAATGGTCACACGTAGTCACATCATGGAGCTCCTTATGTTGACCCTGGCCTTGCCTTGCATGCTCTTCTTCCCCTAAAGCCTGACTCTACCTGAAGCCCCGCTCACTACACTCCTTTAGAAATGATGGAGTGTTAGCCCAGGTCACCTTCCAGCCATAGCTAATATCCCCTGTGGTTGTCAACTTCCATGGGTTCGAGGGAGATCTGGTGTTGGCATTCTGCAAGTGTTACCAGGAAGTATGATAATGCACAACAGACATCAGAAATAGAGAAATTAACTTCCCTGCTTCAAAAAGGGAGAGGCTTGCTTTCTCCTTCAGCTTTTACTCTGAATTTGTAATTGAGATGTGCTTGACATGTGTGTAAACCTTCTTAAAAACTAAATAAGCCTCTAGTGGGCATTCAACCTGGGAGTCTTTCAGGAGGATGGGGAGCCATCCATCTCTTTGAAATTAACACCAGGGAAGACAGCGCCTGCCCCACAGTCCCTGCCTGAGGAGGGGGAGCCTAACTGCCTCCTGTCTGAGAAACACCCGGAAGTTTTGCTTCCCAATTAGCAAGCACAGATGGGCCCCACAATCTCCAGGTGGGCTTGGGATGACATGCATGTGACAAATGGTGCTGTCAAGTCTTCCCACTAGAGAAGCTGGTAACTGTTTACTCTGAAAGTATGAATGTGATGCCTTGTCTGCCTGGATGAAGGCAGTAAGATGCTGTCATTACAGGCTGTCAGCAGTCGCCTGGGATGCACTTTGCAGACTGGGCTAATGGTCATCGGTCATCACATGTTGTAACCATTTTCTTTCTTCTGCCTTCAAGGGCAAGGGTCTCTGTGGGGCTGGAGGGCTTGTTTTTAATTATACTCACCTAATGTGCACAAGGCCCCCTCAACTCCACATGACTTGGAAGAGGGAGGAGAGCCCTGTAGAGACTATCAGATACTGTGTCCCTTCCGACATGTTTTCTAGCTTTTAAGTGACTTTCATGCCGTAGACGAAGCCACTGAGCAAGGGGAGCATGCTGGATCCCAAAACACCTGTGCTTGCCAAAAAGGCAGTAGGCCCTTCTAGTGTCCACACCCCTGGTACACGCCCATCCCAGTAGCCAGACACCCTGCCTTCTATCCACCAACCAAACATGACTGTGATGCTGCTCCCATCCAATCAGAAGACCAGATTGATCCGTAATTTAGTGAGCAACTATTGGGGCTCAGTGATTAAGAATATGTCATGCTCTTCTGGAGATCCTGAGTTCAGTTTCTAGTACCCACATTGGATGTCAGGTTCAAAGGAAACTCCAGTTCCCCAAACTCCAAAAGGCAGTCCATATGTCCAGAAATGAGTTCAAATTGGACTGCAGGAGGATTTATGGCAGTTAGATAAAAGCCAGCATTGCTCAGGAACTTGTGAAACTGGTTCCCATATGCCAAAAGAAGTCATTCCCCTGGGGGCTGGAGAGATAACTCAGAGGTTAAGAGCACTGACTGCTCTTCCAAAGGTCCTGAATTCAATTCCCAGCAACCACATGGTGGCTCACAACCATCTGTAATGAGACCTGACACCCTCCTCTGTATACATAATAAATAAAAAAATCTTTAAAAAAAAAAAAAGAAGTCATTCCCCTTACTTCTGGCAGAAGGGACATATGGCTCCATTGACATGTACCTGTGGCTGCATATCAAAGCCCATGCCAGCCTCCAGGCTCCCTCAGTACTTGTTATACATTTCAAAGTCCATGTTAGCCTCCCCAGGCTTCCCTCCTCCCACATTCCCTCTGTGTGTGTGTGTCTGTGTGTGTGTGTGTGTGTGTGTCTGTCTGTGTGTGTGTGTGTGTGTCTGTGTGTGTGTGTGTGCGTGTGTTTCCCCTGCCCCCACCATCTCTTGCTCTCCCTACTCTCACTCCCTCCCTTCTCTTACAGGTAGCCCTGGCCATGTGCAGTCTACTTTCTTTTCTCTCTACTCTGGACCCTTCCAGATGCCTCTAGATATATTTTCTCTTTCTTACACACAATAAAAACTTTCCATTAACCATACTTACTTATTTTTATTTTGTGTGTGTGTACTTGTACAGTATGGTTTGGGTGGCATGTGTATGCCACAGCATGTGTGTGGAGGTCAGAAGACAATTTTCTGTCCTACTGTGTTGAACCAGGATCTCTCTGTTGTTTCTGTCATGTTGCATTCTCCAAGCTAACTAGCCCAAAACACCCGTGTCCACTTTTCATCTCACTGTAGGTATACTGGAATGACATATGGGTGTTACTGTATCTGGATTTTTTAATTTTTGTGTGTATGGGTGCTTGGCTTGTATGTATGTCTGTGTACTACGTGTGATGGTGCCCCAGTAGGGCAGAAAAAGGCACTGGAGATTCCCTGGGACTGGAGTTACAGATGGGTGTGAGCCGCCATGTGGGTGCTGGGAATGAACCTGGGCCCTCTGGAAGAACAGGCAATGCTCTTAACTACTGAGCCATCTTTCCAGCCCCCCACCTCTAGCTTTTAAAAACACATTCTGGTTCCAAATTCAAATTCTCAGGCTTGCTACCTTTCCTACCTAGCATCCTAATTTTGAGATCTAAAGACTGATCCAGAACTCTGATTCTGGTACTCATTGACCTAGTCTATGGCCATTTGACCACATGACCTCATCCATTTGACCTAGTCCATGGCCAGGCCTTTGAAAAAGTGAACTTGGCCTCCTGCTGTGGTTCTTTCAGACATCAGATACTGTTCTACCAGGAGACAAGAAATTTTATACACAAAGTAGCTGGGGGAATCCAGAATGGAAAAAAACACCTTAAAAATTGAAAGCCAGCTTGGGCATTACAGGGTCTTAGTTTTTTTTACTGAAGAAACACTCCAAACAGCCAAAGGTGATGCTGTCTGCAGAGCTGCTGATGTTTTTAGACATGCAGCCATATTGTGGGGACAGACGGGCTTCTGGACGGGGCACCAAGGACTCCTCTATCACATTGCCCAGAACTTAAGGAAGCTGTCCTTGGGATCCGTAAAAACTGGACAATCACTGTGAGTTTGTTGGTGATGCCCACCAACATGATGCTGTCTTCTGCTGAGACCTGCTTTACTTGGGTGTTGAAGATCTGACTTTGAGATTTTAGGGTCTGAATCCCCAATAGTTACTGATGAGCCTCTACTGGTCTCGGGGGCTCTGGGGGCAGTGGAAGTGGCTGAAGTCAACATTAGCCCAGGGGTGTTGTATCTAAAATAGGTGATGTCAAAACTGCTTGTATCTCAGAGATTTTCGTACCTGTGATTGCAGCTCCAGAGGATCCAACATCCACTTCTGGCCTCTGCGGGCATCCACACGCGTAGACTGAAGTTCTTCCCCTCTCACAGGCTCCCTACTGAGACCTTATCCGCATCTTTAACAGACTGCAGGGCTTCTCACTGAGAGAAGTGAGTTTACATCAAAGAGGATATTTGTGGCCACACATCCAACTCCCCACCCTCTTCCCTGATCCCTACCTGAGAATCAGAGAGCCTGGCTACAGGTTTGTATTGTAAACCCCCTCATCATCAAAAAGATATAAAAAGAGACCCCACTTCTGCCACAAAAGACCTGATTTCCTCTTTTCAGAGCCCACACTATGCTGTCTCTCTCTGGTGCTGGGGCCTGAACTCCTCAGAACCTCTTCCTTGCTGGTGTCTGTCAGTCTGTCCATGATGTTAATAACTCTTCTAATAAACTCCTTGCCCCCAACAATCCATTTCAGTGTCCTCTTGAACCCACATCAAAGACCTTTAGCTATGGCTGAGCTGGGAACCCAGGCATCCGGAATTGAACTTTGTTCCTGACCCTCCATGTCTGGAGAGTTTCTGCTCAGTGATCAACAGAGGACTAGAAATGGGAGATGTTAGGAACTGGAGGTGGGCTTCTGTTCCTAGTCAGAGTTCACAAGAACTCTGTCCAAAGTTTCCTTAAGGCTTCATTACCCCACATGTGGTCTCCACAGAGAGAGTATCTGGTGTCTGCTGCCTAGAAAGCCACTGGCATATAGGTGGGAACAGGTTTGATGGTCTGCAGGATAAGAATGGAGAAGGAGTGGGCAGCGGCCTTGGTACCTACCATGAGTGCACTGAGGCAGGAGGCAGGAGCCAGTAGCTGGCTTCCAGGGTGGTCTACTCTCTCTTCTGGGACCCAGGCTGGCCCCACGCTCACACTTGCTGCTGGCTCTGCCCTGACAACGCTCTTATAAGAGGCGGTGAAGGAGATCCATATTTGCCAGCCTCCCCTCACCCCCAGTCTGCTCAGCCTCAGGGAAGAGAGGATATGTCAGCTGTCTGTTGAGATTTCATAAGCAATTGCAATGTGTCAAGCTTTGAAGGAAAACATGATAAATACTTGTAATTTCCCTCAACCAAAGAGGGAAAGCATACACTCAGGGAAGAAAAAGAAGGGGCTCAAGTCTCCTGCACCCACACTCCACAAGCTTGGGAATCTAGAAAGCAAGAGAGGCTCTCTTGCCCCAGATCTCAAAGTTGGCAAAAGGCCAAGCCCTAAGAAGGCAGCCAGTGAGGTACAACCAACCAAGCAGAGAAACCTGGGACATCCCAGCTCACTGCCAAGAACAAAAGAAATTCCTGGGGGCTCTCAGTGACCCAGCTAGCCAGCCCCACTTCCCCGTCTTCACTACAGCCCTGAGAGAACCAAGCAACACCAGCCTCAGTGACCAGAAACTTCACGGAAAGAAAAGCCCACCAAGGGGACCAGCCTCGAGTCCCTGGACAAGCCAGATGAAGACAGTGCCTTTCTCAAAGCTCACAGCAAGCATTGTTCTCTAACCATCACATGGCTGGGAGCTATGAGAGCCCTGTGGCTCTTGGAATCAGTTTGGCCACAGCTTAGGCAGTTGCAGTACCCAACAGGCATGTTTGAGCTTTATCAGACATATCTTTGCTCCAGTTACCAACAGACAGAAGAGCTGCCTGTGTCAGTATGGGTTGGACAAGCGAGTAGGGCCCTCCTCCCTGAAGGAGCCCCTGGTGACTGGGGATTGTTTGTATGTATGTATGTATGTATGTATGTATGTATGTATGTATGTATGTGTGTGTGTATGTATGTATGTGTGTATGTGTGTATATCTGCTATGGGATGTCTTTCTGTATGCTGCGAATATGTATGGCTCCCATTGGATAATAAATAGGGCTGCACTGGCTTATGGCAGGGTAGAATAAGGTTAGGCAGTACATTCAAACTGAAAATGAGATGAAGAAGGGTGGAGTTGAGAGAGACGCCAGCCCAAGGAGCAACAAGATGCCAAACAGACTGGTAACCACCACGACCACGTGGCAACATATAGATTAATAGGAATGGGTTAATTTAAGATGAAAGAGCTAGCTAGCAAGAAGATTGAGCCATAGGCCATACAGTTTGTATTAATATAAGCCTTTGAATAATTATTTTATAAGCTGCTGTGGGACAGCAGTGGGAGAGATTCATCTGGACCTCGGGGCGGGCAGGACCAGAGAAACTTCAGTCTATATATATCCTATACCCTGAGACCCAGATGATCTGTGGTTCTCAGAGCAGAGCTCTGAGCCCCTGGCTCTCAGGCCAGGAGGGAGGGAAGGGTTTATAAGGCTGGCTGTAACTAGCTGGATCAAGGACAAGAGGTCCCTCACTCTGAGACAGTGCTAGCCTACATCCCTGGCTTAGAGTTTGTCTGTCAATCCTTTCTCAGCCTGCTGTGCAGGGGTCACCATAGCCTGACCACACAGATCCTAGAAAGATGAATTAATGGAGCACTTATCCTAGCAGATGGCAGAGTATCTCTGCTCCAGGTCCACATGGGTCACTCTGATGGACCAAGACAGGGTGAGAGGGTAGTGCACAGTGACCAAACAGGACCCTAACTTCCAGAGCTGGAAGTCACAATCCCCATGCATAGTCAAGGGCAAGGGAATCTCAGATAGACACTCCAGAGAGTTGAGCCAGGGATATCTGCTCCTAAAAATCTGGGATTGGCAGAGGTCAATTTGGGAGCCCCAGCTACAGGCCCGCCTGCCACCAGCTCACAGCTCCTAGGCTCTCAGTATTTGCAATCCACATCCCATTTTCACCAGACAGTATCTCTGTCCTATGAACCAGTGTGAAGCCAAACAGGTTAGATTCAGGTCCACATCTTCCGTGGGGTGTTTAGCACCATTTGGTGACCCATAGCTCCTTCTTCTCCCTAGAAGCACCTCGGCTTACTTGATAAATGATTCCTTTCCCCCTGAGAACCATTGGCTGGGGTGACGGCCCCCTTATGGAGAAGACAGATTTACACCTGGGACAAAGGAACAGCTTCCAAGACACAGGGATATGGTCCATTCCAGCCCCCTGGGGCCCCAGACTACAGTCTCAATTCCACACACTCCACAGCCCGGCACCCCCCCCCAGTTGCTCCCCATTCCTCAAAGGAAGCTGGGTCTGCTTTGCTGTTTAATCACCTCAGAAACCAGAGGACTTGGTGTAGGAAGGCAAGGTATGGATGCCTCTCCAGCCAGCAGCAGACAGCTGCCTGCATAATCACTGCCATTGTCTGTAAGAACAGAGGGTCAAGATCTGCCCTTTAGGGCCATTGAGGAAGAACACCTGTGCTCCTTCCATCCCCAACCCTGAAGAAGCAGCAACATGTCTCAGAACCACTTCCACCCAAAGGCTTCATCTCCCTGTGAACAAAGGCATCCTACATCTGGGCAGTCCTGGGGGAGACCCCAGTGCTTGAGGACAACCAGGTATGATCCCTTGGAGGTGGGCTAAGGAAGGGGGTCAGCCCCATTGGGCAGATCTTCCTACATTCCTCTCTGCCTTCCCCACCCCAATAGTCATAGTCTCTGCCTACAGACATTACTGGCTCAAAGTGAGAAGAAACTATTCTATTTAAGAAGCATCAGGAGACACTGGCTTCATCAGAAATTCTACTCTGTGTGGTGAGAAAACCAGGGCTCAGGCTAGCCATGTATGACATTATACATGTGCCTTGTTACTTAAAAAGAAGGGAGCAACACCACTATAGTAGGCTTCCATCCAATGTCTCCTTTCCTTCCCACACGACACTTTTTCAATCTCTGTGTTTGTACACATGGGTACACATGTGTGAGGAATGCTCTCAGGTGCACATGCTTGATGAGCGTGTGTACACCTGTGTGTGGAGGCCAGAAGACAATCTCAAGTGTCTTTCCGCAGATACTGTATCGATGACTTTTCCTTGCCATGATAAAATACAACAATCAAGGCAACCTGCAGAGGAAGAGTTTATTTGGGCTTATGGTTCCAGAAGGAGAGTCTATAGTGGTGGTAGAGGCATGGCAGCAAGCATCTGGAACAGGAAGCTGAACAATCACATTTCACACAGGAAGCAGAGATGGCATCCATCACTTCCAATGATGTGACTCCTCCAGCAAGGTCACACCTCATACATACAGGTTCTGTAACCTCCCCAAACAGCACCTACATCCCTAGCTTAGACATTTCAGCAACAGTCTTGGGGAGGGGGGTGGACTACTCCAAGGAAACTGTGTTTTCCAGGCACAACAAGGCTGATGCACATATGAACTCATAGAGACTGGGACAGCACACACACACACAAGACCTGGACAAAGTCAAGCCAGAGAATGGGAAATGGGCACAAAGTCTCACGGCTTTACAATTGATAGCTACTTGGAGAGGGAAAAATCAGGTTTTTTTTTTTCATGGAAGTGATGTTGGGTGTATCAATCACACTCCAGGGCAGGCCTAATGCTCAGGTGTAGCTGGCCAACACAAAACATACTCCATTTTGGTGTGTGTGTGTGTGTGTGTGTGTGTGTGCATTTTCTTTGTTGTATGTGTGTTTTCTTTGTTTTGTTTTCATTTTTTATAGACAGAGAACATAAAGTTGGGGGGAGGAAATCTGAGAAGAGTTGAGGAAAGGGAAAGAATATGACCAAAATATATTGCATGAAAAGCATTTTAAATAATTATTTTACATGATAACCCTGTACCTACAGTTTTAGATGACAAAAGACATTTACTAGGATAGAGAGGAGCATGCAGGCCCAAAGTTGACCCAGAAGAGCAATTTCTTTTCTCTCTGATCCCATCCTCAAATATACCAAGGGTTCCCAGTGGGAATCACTAAAAAGAAACCCTTGATTCCCTGAATCCTTGTCAAAAGACGTGAATAAATAATTTTTATTTCCTGTTCTATTTCATGAGGCTATTCCTTTTTAAGTATCGCTCCCCCCACTTTTACGACATTTGCCCTCCCCTTTCTCTCTGGAATCTCTCTCCTGCATTGACCCCACTGGGAGTCCTCTACTGACTTGGACCTGGTTTACCCTCATCACTTGGTTTAGAGTTGTCAACATTATCTTTGCCAGAAACATCAGATCCCCTAGAACTGGAGTTACAGGCAGTCATGAACTGCCTGACCTGGGTGCTGGGAACTGAATTCAGGCCCTTGGACAAGCAGTATGTCCTCTTAACCACTGAGCCATTCCTCCAGCCCTTTTTTTTTTTCCATCCATTTTTATATAGACCTTTGGGCCTCTCTCAATAACTCTCCTAAATTTCTGTCCTTCCAGCCTTCAGTCACAGAAGATCCTTTCTCACTACGTCTGTCCAGCTGTTAGTTACAAAATATAACTTTAGCATCCCTCCTCTTAAGGACTCTTCTTTATCTAATCCAGGATGCTTTCTCATCTGACCCTTCAACCTTTCTAGGAACCCTACAAGCCCTTCTTCCCTTCCTTGTACATCAAAGGCTCTGTTCATATTCTGGGACCAGGGTGCTGATTCTCTGATTTCCCCCACCCCTTGATTGAGTCTCAAAGATCCTGAATGTAGCCTCAATGGGATCTGCCTCATTATCATCTGCTGTCATTACACCCTACCAGGTGTTCGTTCTTCTCCTCTCTACCAGAGAAAAGAATACTCAATATAGACATCAACTTGGACCAGGAATAGAGTTGTGGTCCAGGGAATTGATCCAATTGATCAGGCTCAGGGCTGGAGAGATGGCTCAGCAATTAAGATCACCTGCTATTCTTCCAGAGGTCCTGGGTTCAATTCCTAGAATCCACATGGCAGCTCATAACTATCGTAACTCCAGTTCCAGAGGATCTGGTGCCCTTGCACAGACACGCATGCCGTCAATTGATTAGCCTGTCTATGTGGATCTTCTCTCAGAGGTCTCAGATCCTGGTTAAAATTTTGGACCTGTGAATTGGAAGGATGTGGTTGACAGATCCTATCCCTCCCCACATAGGGAAATTCCCTGACTGGGAACATAAATTGAGTAAGTTCTTTTGTTGGGAAAGGAAGATTTTGGATATCCTTCTGATGTTGTTCAAATCCATATATTTTTGTTGTTGTTGTTTTTGGTTTTTCAAGACAGAGTTTTTCTTTGTAGCCCTGACTATCCTGGAACTTGCTCTGTAAACCAAGCTGGCCTTGAACTCAGAGATTTGCCTGCCTCTGCCTCCCAAGTTCTGGGATTAAAGGCATGCACCACCACAACCTGGCTTTCAAATTCATTTCTTAATTTTGAGAGTGAGGGCTGAACAGGGGCCAGGGGCTGTAGCTAGAGTTTTCCTGCCGGGCCCACAGTCAGGACAAATCTCTGTCACCCACCAGTCTCACAGCCGCTCAGACTCAACCAAGTAAACACAGAGACTTATATTGTTTAAATTGTTTGGCCTAATGGCTCAGGCTTCTAGCTATCTAGTTCTTACATCTTAAATTAATCCATTTCTATAAATCTATACCTTGCCACGTGGCTCGTGGCTTACTGGCATCTTCACATGCTGCTTGTCATGGTGGCGGCTGGCAGTGTCTCCCTCCTCAGCCTTCCACTTCCCACAATTCTCTTCTCTTCTTGTCCTGCCTATACTTCCTGCCTGGCCACTTGCCAATCAGTGTTTTATTTATTGACCAATCAGAGCAATTTGACATACAGACCATCCCACAGCAGGGGGCTTCAGTGGTGTCCCAGTTAGAGTTCCTATTGCTGCTATGAAACACCATGACCAAAAAGCAAGTTGGGGAGGAAAGGGTTATTTGGCTTACACTTCAGCATTACTGTTCATCACTGAAGGAAGTCAGGACAGGAACTCAAACAGGACAGGATCCCAGAGACAGGAGCTGAAGCGGAGGCCATGGAGGGGAGCTGCTTACTGCTGTTTCCCATGGCTTGCTCAGCCACCTTCTTATAGAACCCAGGACCAACAGCCCAGGGATGGCTGGGCCCTCCCCCATTGATTTCTAGATGATAAAATGTCTTACCACTGCATCTCAAGGAGGCATTTCCTCAACTACTGAGGCTCCTTTCTCTGATGACTCTAACTTGTGTCAAGTCGACACACAAAACCAGCCAGTACAAGGGGAAAGAGGGAGGAGAGAAGCAGAGTAAATCAGAGATGGCTTCAAATTCTTTGGGGACTGATGGTTACTTTACTTTCATCAGAACACTCATAATGCCTTTCTCCCATGTGAAATGTCAGCCTTTGGCCACAATGCCACATGGGGAGGCTGGTTGACACTTCCTCATCTCTGATTCGTCCTCACTTGAGTGCAGTTTGTATCCACCAAGTCAACCTATGGCCCTTAATCCTCAGATTTGCATAGGACTCAGAGCAAAGCTGTCACGTCCCAGGGCTGCCTGAAGGATTTTGGGGGCAGAAGAAACTTTGTTTCAGAGTGCTTCTTCTTGTAAAAAGAATGGCTCCTTCTGCAAAGAGAACACTACCACTCTCCGTGCTTGTTCTGGGAAAGAACAGAGCTAGTCTCCGGAAGCTGGATTGACAAGAATGTGTGTGTGTGTGTGTGTGTGTGTGTGTGTGTGTGTGCACACCTGTTTATAAGAAAGTATCAAGGCCAGCGGACAACCTGAGGTACTATTCCTCAGAAACCATCCAACTTGTTCTTGAAACAGGGTCTCTCGCAAGTGGCCTGGAGGTCCACCACTTAGCTGAGGCTCCACCACAAAGCCCTAGGAATTTGCCTGTCTCAACCTCTCCAGCCCTGGGATTACTGATTCATACCACCATTAACTTATTTATTTGTTTGTTTATTTTCAGTTATTTATTTTGAGACAGAGTTTCTGTATGTAACAACCTTGGCTGTCCTAGAACTCTCTTTGTAGACCAGGCTGGCCTCGAACTCACACAGATCCACCTGCCTCTGTGTCCTGAGTGCTAGGATTAAAGGCCTGTGCCACAATGCCCACCCATCCCCTTTTTTAAAATGTGGATCCTAAGAGTCAAACTCAGGTCCTCACACTTGCATGGCAAGCACTGTACTGACTGAACTATCTCAGAATGATTCGTCATGTCTGTGAAAAGAATTGCTTCTACAAAGAGAACAGTGGTTGTTATCTTTGTCGGTTCATAGAGAGAGCAGAACTGCCCTCTGAAAGCTAGATTAATGGGGACCATGTTAATCCTTTTATAGATACATTCAACCCTTCTTGGTCACATTGGATCTACTTGAGATTGAAATGATTAGTAACATAGGCATAGCCCCCACAGCGGGAGTGACAGTTGCATCGCCGTCTTCTAGTGCTGTGAAAGTCATAATTGCCCAGGGCCCCAGGGATCTGAGAAGAGAATAAAGGTGCTCTGCACCAGACAACAGAAAGCCTTAATGTTACAAAAATAGGAGGAGAGGTGGCCCCATGGGCAGAGTTATTGCTGACACTTGGCTGAGTCATAAGTAATGTTCAAAGCTGACGTCAATAAACATTCTAAGATCAATGACCAGAGACCCTGAATGGCCAAAATGAAGGCCCTTGAGACCATGAGCAGCTGCCTGCACACTGTGCTATGGTCTAATCCTAAGCTGTTAGCTCCATCCCAGGCAGAATATCTTCCTGTGCGTGCTCCCTCCAGCGTAGGATACAAACCTCAATTCGGATCCCCATTGCCTTTGGCTATCCTACACCTCTCCATCCATAGGAAACCAGCAGGGCTTACTGGGGACAGAGAAAAAGGTGAGTCATCCAGACAGGAAATATGGAGAACAATTTTGGCCTGGCCACTTCTGGAGTAGGGAACAGCTGGTGTTCAGGGGCACATTGTGAAACCTGCCTCCCTCACCCATTTACCCAACATTCCTGTACCTCAGTTTCCCCATCTTCCAGAGGCCAAAGTTTAGTGACACAATACTCATTGACAGATGCCACTATGGCCATGTGAGCAAAGACCCTCTTCCCCATCCCTCAGCTGGGCAGGTCAGGGCCAGGACAAAGCTGCTTGGCTCTCTAAGTCACTCCTCAGCATCAGAGGGAAGGTTCTGCCAGCCAGGTGTGGTTCATAATAATGAAGGGCTGTGACAGAGGGGTTGTTGGCACACATGAAGACAGCAGACAGACAGGAAGTTCTCGTCTTTCCCAAGACTAGAAAACAAAGATGGTGAGCATCAGCTGAGTCTCAACTACACCCCCACTTGACCTTCAAAATAACCCTGCCGTGGAGTGGCATGTCTCAGAGTGGTCCTGGAATCTGATCCCCTAAAACAAGCCAAACCCCAGAAAGAACGAACAGTTGCCTTCTGGGTATCATGGCAATCCTTCATAGGCCCCTTCTGAAGAGTTGGGTTCTATTAAAATACTTGAGTGGCTCAGGAGTGCACCTTCCCTTGAGTCCTGCTGGCAGATTTCAGAGCTAGAATAGAGGTTTGCATCCAAAGAGTTGGTGGGCAGTGCCCCCTACAGGCAAGACTTGGCAGCCTGTCTGCAGCAGGTCCTCACCTGATCGCCTTTGTAGGTCCAGAGAAGTCCATGACTTTAAAAGACCACAAACAGCTTTGAGAAGAATAGAAATAATCACATAGGTCCTTAATCATATCAACTTACCACAAACAGGACGATAACAGAGATGGAGATAAGCTGTGTTAATCAGGCCATGGGTTTCCTACCTGGCTGCAATCCCAGTAGGAAAAGACTGGGCCTGAACTGGAAAGTCCAGGTCCTATCTGATGGCTGCTTAGTTCTAGGTTCCTTACTTCCCCAATGCTCCACAGCCTGCAGAGGACAGCATAGCTGTTCTCAGTGTTGATATGTTCAGGCGAGGTCCAGAGGACAGCCAGTGACCATTAGGTGAACACATGTGAATAGGATCCACAGGCAGATTGACTCCAGAATTTGTCCTCCAGAGTCCTGGGTCTTCAGAATTCTGTAAGGGAGCAGAGTGGGGACAGCCATGCTACGGGAAATTTCACTACTGCAGAGATGCAGTCTGCAGGGAGACAGTGTGACCAAAGGCAGGTGGACAAAAGGCTCCTTCTGACCAGAGCTTTTACAAATATTCCTCCCATTGGATCCAGTTCTTGTGACCAAGAGCTAAATGTTCCTTTGGGAGTGGGGACAGGCTCCCTCTTGTTAGCAATGACCACCACCTTCCAGAGACAACATCAGATCCTCAGACCAGAAATGCCATTTGGGAGGCTAGAGATGATGTCCGTTTGTAGACTGTTTTCCTAGCATGCACGAAGCCCTAAATTTAGTCCCCAGCATATATATCAGCATGTATCTGTTAGCCTAGACTTAGGAGGTGAAAGAATGAGGATCCAAGTTCATGGTAATCTTTGGTCATATAGTGAGTTTCAGGCCAGTCTGAGATACATGAGAACTTGAATAAATAAATGGATAAATAGAAAGAGATGACACTTAGTTAAGACCTAAAGGTGGTCTGGGGAATAGTTGACACTGGTCAAACTTATACAAGACTGGCATATAAACTATAAGGCTTGTATATTCATTAAACAAGGGAGAGCCTTTCTAGGGCCCTTATTTCTCATCTGGGTGAGGTGTAAGTCTAATTAATCGTATTAATAAAAAATAGGAATCAGATATGGGGTAAAAACCTGAAAGATCAGAGAAGCAGAGGAGCAGCTGCCAGTGGCTTCCTACCTCTCCAGTTCCTCTGACCAAAAGGGCTGAGATCCTGTCTCTACTCCACCTTATCATTTCCTATCTCCTCTCTGTATAGACCTCCAGACCTCTATGGTTAACTAGTGGCTAGCTCCACCCTCTGACTCCAAGTAAGCTTTATTTGTCAGAACACAAACAAAATATTACACAACATTTCCCCTTTTTTTGTCTAAATGAAAGTCCTTTCACTTTTAACTAACATAGAAAAACTATATACAATAAGTACAATAACTATATACAAATATATACAGGCAATAATTACATTAGTACTCAATTAGCATTTGACAAATTCAGAGAAAATACTCCATTATCTATCCTATCCTGTTGAGTCCAAAGTGTTGTACCTAATTCACTTTCCATCCTAACTTGCGTTACCAACCCCAAACTATCATTCTGTGTCTCTCAACTTTATACACTTTACACCTCTTTGTGAGTTTATTTTCTGAATTTGTTAACAAGGAAAACTATAAAACCATCTAGTCTTCAACTCCATCAGAGACCTGAAAAGGATATAATATTACCTGAGTAAACAGGAAGTGCAGAGCAAACAACCTCCAAAACTAAGGAATTACAGAAACAGGTGGCTGCCTGGACAGTCACCCAGGGTTCCTCTGTAAGGTTGTGGCATTCATCTTCGGCCTACAGTTAACCATAGAGGTCTGTAGGTCTGTACAGAGAGGAGACAGGAAGTGATAAGGCGGGGCAGAGATAGGATCTTGGTCCTTTTGGTCAGAGGAGCTGGAGAGGCAGGAAGTGACTGTGGCTGTTCCCCTGCCTCTCTGATCTTTCAAGTTTTTACCCTGATATCTGACTCCTTGGACGATGGGTTGGCATCTCCCCTTACTCTCCTTTCTCCTTTTACCATCTCTCTTGGATTTTCCTGCCTGGCTCCATCCTGCCCTGCCATAGGCCAAAGCAGCTTTATTTATTAACCAATGGGAGTAACACATATTCTCAGCATACAGAAAGACATCCCACAGCAATGTATATATGGTATGTTCTAACAAAAATAACCTTAAGTTTGTATCAATATATAAAAATACCTTATACAAGATTAATAGAAATGTGTTGAGTTAAGTTATAAGAGCCAGCTAGCAAGAAGCCTGACCTTAGACCATTTCTACTCTTATTCAAGGTATTATACCTATACAGCTCATTTAACAATGTAATGTAAATTTCTACTCCTTGAAAATTATTATTACAAACTATTTAGGATAATAAAGAAATGAAGTCAGTAGTTAGTCACCTATTACAATCAAACTTGATAGGATGGAGCCAGGCAGGAAAATCCAAGAGAGATGGTAAAAGGAGAAAGGAGAGTAAGGGGAGATGCCAACCCATCGTCCAAGGAGTCAGATATCAGGGTAAAAACTTGAAAGATCAGAGAGGCAGGGGAGCAGCCACAGTCACTTCTTGCCTCTCCAGCTCCTCTGACCGAAAGGGCCAAGATCCTATCTCTGCCCCGCCTTATCACTTCCTGTCTCCTCTCTGTACAGACCTACAGACCTCTATGGTTAACTAGTGACTAGCTTGGTCCTCTGACTTCAGGCAAGCTCTATTTGTCAAAACACAAACAAAATATCACACAACATCTGGGCCCAGTCTAAACCCTCCACCCCTGGGATCAAGAATTCCAGCACTCACCGGGCGGTGCTGACACACGACTTTAATCACAGCACTCGGGAGGCAGAGGCAGGAGGATCTCTGTGAGTTCGAGGCCAGTCTGGTCTACAGAGTGACATCCAGGACAGGCACCAAAACTACACAGAGAAACCCTGTCTCAAAAAAAAAAAGAGTTCTAGCACTCATATCCATCTTGTAAAAGAGGTTTGAGCAGCAGGGATCTCAACAAATGAGGAAAGGGTTGACCAGTTGGCTAGTGGACCCATCAGCAGCTATCACTGTCCACTTTATGTGCTAACCCCATCTGGGAAAAAGGGAGCCATGCCACAAAGCCAGCTATAGTCCTGGCACCCTGGAACTGCCTGAAGACCTCACAGAGAAGACAACTGTGAGCAAAGCTCACCAGTAATTTCCACAAGTGAGTGAAGCGCTCCCCAGACACCTGCTCCAGGCCAAAGGGACTCCTCTAGCAGACTTGAATGAGTCTCTCGCCTCCCAATAGGTATGAATTCACTTTGAAACTACTTATTGGGATGACTTGTTGGACACCCAGGAACCCAGGCTGCAGGAGCACACATATGATCAAGGGCTAGTAGTTTCTCTACAGCTCCTTGTTAGAAAGTAATCTCAGAAGAGCTACAAAATGAACAAGCACAACTTCCTCTTAAATATATGGGATTGGACTCCAGATCCTACACGTGTCTAGCTCTAGCTGTCTCTTCTGTTCATGAAAATAGGAAGTCAGCTGGGTCATGAGACAGTAGGCAGAGTCCTAGTTGCTGATCTCAGTGCTCAGTCTCTTCCTGTTACCTGGCATGGAGTCTGTTCTGCAGAGACCTGCTGCAGCTTCACAGAAGGAAAGAATGAAGGCACTCTCCTAAAACATTCAACCTGTCTACAGGCATCAAGTCTGATTCCCAGTCACACATTCCAGGATATGTCTAGAATGACAGTCAGGTGTCTGCAGATGTCATGTCTGGTGGGATATGATCTGAGTGCAGTGGTACACAAAGGCCACACAGAACAGAGGACCAGCTAGGAAAGGGAGGCTGGGGGTTACACAAGGGAAGCCCTTGTGGAAGGATGCTGTGGGATGGTCTGTATGTCAAATGTGTTGCTCTGATTGGTCAATAAATAAAACACTGATTGGCTAGTAGCCAGGCAGGAAGTATAGGTAGGACTAACAGAGAGGAGAACTGAGAGAACAGGAAGGCAGAGGGAGACACTGCCAGCCGCTGCCATGACAAGCAGCATGCGAAGATGCCGGTAAGCCACGAGCCACGTGGCAAGGTATAGATTTATAGAAATGGATTAATTTAAGATGTAAGAACTAGATAGCTAGAAGCCTGAGCCATTAGGCCAAACAGTTTAAATAATATAAGTGTCTGTGTGTTTATTTTATAAGTGGGCTGTCAGACTGCCGGGGCTTGGCGGGACCTGGAGGGAAAACTCTCCAGCTACAGAAGGAGGCACTCGGAATTGAAAGAGGATCCTATCTGGTAGGGGTGAGAATAAGGTGAACCAGAGCCAGAAGCTGTCGGCAGCAGGGTCCCCCATGCCCTGGGTGTCCAGAGAACAACCATGATATTATTCCGAACACCTGCTCCTGGGTACTTAATGTATGGTAGGTCTCAGGCTGGGAACTTGCTTTATGGCAGGTCCCAGGTGGCAGATTATGCTTCACCCCAGCTTTATAGTAATTAAGGCAAGTTCTGCATGCCAGACAGACAGAGGCAAGGGCACAGGCTCTGTGGTATCATAACTCCCAGGTGTATTATAACTCCGTATGACAGCAGTGACCTCAGGCCCCTTGTGAAGTTTCATCGGGCCGCATCTCCCCCATGACACTGTGGGGCTCTTCTCACCAGCCACACCTCCACAGTGGGAAAACTGAGGCCGGCCACAGACTGCTGACTGGCTCTGAGCCCTGAGTTGTCCCAGACAATGAATCTGACCAGAGCCTGCACCCTCCATGGTGCCCTGCTCACTATTGTGAGCATTGTCTGGTTACAGGCCTGAATGAGGGGCAGGTACAGCGCCAGGACTGGCAACCAGTAGACAATTCTTATCAGTACCAAGAATATGGGAGTAACGTGGCTCCATGTCACACAGGAAAACACAGTCTTACAAAGGCTCTCAACCGCTCAGTCACACAACTGAGAGGCAGCAGTCAGGAGAGGGATGCTGAAACCTAGACATGGAGGGAGGGCATAGCTGAGGGATGAGTGAGTAGAGTAGCCTTTATGAGTGGCAGCTAGAGCTCATGCACAGCTGACTGGAGTGACTCAGACCTCAAAGAGAGATCACTTTTTTTTTATTTGGTTTTTCAAGACAGAGTTTCTCTGTGTAGCTTCGTGCCTTTCCTGGAACTCACTCTGTAACCCAGGCTGGCCTTGAACTCACAGACATCCGCCTGCTTCTGCCTCCTGAGTGCTGGGTGGGAGTAAAGGCATGCGCCACCGCCGCTGCCGCCGCCGCCGCC